>JASDQU010682336.1:24313-38337 GCA_032191745.1 Picea mariana | reverse complement strand
TTCTTGGTCTCGAGATTAGTCAGGATGCTTCCGACATAAAAATTTCTCAGGCTAAGTATGTCAGGGATCTTCTGAATATATTCCACATGACAGACTATAAGTCTGCACCTACACCCTTCTTATCCGGGATCAGACTTAAGGATGGCGGGGATACACCATTAGTGGAAATTTTTTTCTATCGACAGTTGGTGGGGAGTCTTTTGTATCTCACCCACACCAGTCTAGATATCTCATATGAAGTAGGAGCAGTTTCCAGATACATGCAGGAACCCCATGATCTGCACTAAAAGGCTTCCAAGCACATCCTCAGATATGTTCAGGGAACCATGAGTTATGGGATTCACTATGCGGTTGGTTGTGCATTAGATCTCATAGGCTTCACAGATTCAGATTGGGCTGGTGATAGCACAGATCACAAGTCCATGTCCTAGTACACTCTCAGTTTGGGGCCAGGCCCAATTTGATGGTCAAGTAAGAAGCAATTAGCCATTTCTTTATCTTCCGCAGAGGTTGAGTATAGAGGAGTAGTCAACTGTGTCATTCAAACACTTTGGCTTCAACACTTCCTTACCGAGATTGGTATCCATTTTCATTGTCCGACTATCATATGGTGTGACAATCAGAGTACACTGAGATTTTGCAGAGATCCAGTACATTGACAGCGAACCAAACACATTGAGGTCCACGTGCATTTCATCAAAGGTTTAGTACATGACATGATCATTGATTTGTAGTTTTGTCCTTCCTCTGAACAGACTGTTGACATATTCACCAAGACCTTCACTGGGCTGAAGTTTCAGACTTTGCAAGATCATCTTGGAGTGAAGAACAAAGTTGCCTATCAACAATTGTCATTTTCTTCTTTTGATGCATTGTCTTTTGAGGGGGGATTTGTATTTCCACGTGGTTTTCCTTATTTCCTCACTTTTATTTAGTGTCCGTTAGTTGCATTGTACATGAGTACCTAATATGGCCTAGTAGTCAGGACTCATTTTTTACTCCATAGTGATGTTCAGGGGGGGTGTTGGAGATTTCTATTTCTGACTCACTAGTTCAATGGGAGTGTACTGGAGATTTTCTATACTTTACTATTTCCTACTGAAGCTCACTAGAGGTAGTTCTATTTTAGACTTTCTATTTTTAGACCATCACTATTATGCATGCATTCCTAAGAAAATATCATTGCAACTCATTGCTTCTTCTCTTTTTGTAATTTTAGGATGCCATTGCCTATATGAGAGAATATCACTCACTCATTGAATAGATCATAATATACATTGATTCTCATTCTTCATATTGTATCTTTCTTCCTTTTCTTGATAAGCTTTGTTTGTGTATGCTTTAGCTAGATCTCCTGTGCAGGTTTCCATGAAACACTAACAAGTAGAGAGTGGGGACTCACAATTTATGCAATATAACTCTAGCTCCAGCTAAAATTATCCTTAACCCATATGAAAGAGGATATTAAATAGAGTCATGAGGCCTTTGAGGTTTTATATCAATAATGTGGCCCATTAATTGAGGAATCGCATAAAATTAAGCATGTTATGTGCATATCGGTGATCAAGATAGACCAAATCAACATAGGAAAGTGTGTATCCATAAACCAAGCACATTTGGATTTTCATAGTTGATCAATCTTGCATTATTCGACCTAGCAAAGTGTACACATTAATTTTGACCTTTTCAAAAGGGTGTGCGTAGTGCTTAAGGTAAAAGTTGTAATGTCTCCATTTTGGTGTTCTCTTTCTCTACAATGGGAGATGACTTTCTTGATTTGTTTCATCCCGATCAGAGGGGTAATTTGATGTTACCAATGAGCTCAGATGGTTTAGAGGAGTTATATGATGCTTTCAAATGTTATTTTCGGCTTCTAGTTTGGGCTCCAAGATTCTGGGAGGGAGTGTTTATTTTTAGTAAGTCACCTAGCTAGGTTCGTTTATCATCTTTCATCGTCAGGATCACTCCTACGCAATAAATTTTGGTTCTGATGCATTTCGACCGTTCCCGTAATTTGGGAGTATTACTAAGCATTATTTAATTAATTTCACTAAGGTTGTTATTTTAAATAAATTATCTAATGAGAAAACCTTAGTGTTATAGCTCATTGGAACCAGGATTAAAAGATTTAAATGTTGGAATGCTAAAAAGTGACTTCCAGTACCCACAAATGTTTTAAAATGGAAAGAAAACACGTTTTGGAGTTAAAAGGGTGTTATAAAGTGACTTTGGGGGAAATATTAAAGGGATAAATTATAAATTCACTTTAAATTAATTATTGAGCAGAAAAAAAGGTAAAAAATAGATAAAAGAGAAATTGGAGCTCAATTCTCATTATTCATGATCATTTTTTCAAAATTGGATTTTGGAGAGATCTTGTACATTTGTTGGCTTTGGCGCCTGAAACCCTTGAGAACTTGGTTTCAGTAGTGAAACGAATCCACCCTAGCTAATCAAGAAGGAGAGATTACTCATATCTCTCATAGGTATTCATTGTTGAAGAAGGAGGTTCACCCATTTAGCTATATTGTGAGCATTTTTAGAGTTAGTGGGGTTTGGTTGAGGCTATTTTGTGCAAATCGATCTGCAACTCTCTCTTACTGTTCTTTTCCAGAAGTTGTTCCCCTTATTTGTAGATCATGGGGACATAAGGAAAGCCGCTCTCCTCATCATTAGTTTGTGTGGAAATTAGAAAATGGACGAGACCTTGATTTGTGCATCGTGTGGGTTTAAAGAGGGTTTGTGCACTTACTAGCAGTTTGTGTGTACTTAGAGGGGCACATCTTCAAAATTAACCCCATTTCCATTCACCATCATCATCGATTTTTCCATAAAGAGATTTATGGGCATATTTATAGAGGGTGATCTGTTGCCCACATTTACCAGCCACCTTACTAGTGGACCGATACCATTTGCAACAGTTTGTGACTATTTAAGGAGAGTAGTATTGTTGTCTCAAGTTGTGGTAGTGTTGAAGAGAGGATTGTGCCAACCAAATATATATATATATATATATTGGGGTTAGAAGGGATTTTTTCAGTGGGAACCGTGTTGCCAAAACTATCCTCTACCTCTCTCATTAAATCGTAGCAACCTCTTGTTGTTATGGTGTATCAAAGGGATGATCCAGTTTACAAAATTGCTACTACAAGAAGTTATTTATAAATCAAGGCTCATAGAGGGAGCTATATTTAAGTAGACATAGTTGGTGTATTTATCCCATGCTCTTCTCATTAAATCATATCAATTAGTTGTTGTTCAAGCTGTTTAGAAGGGGGCCACTTCAACATATGTATTTGTGCACTCATTTGTTGTTCGAGTGATTCACCTATAGGTAAAAAATAACACAAATATATGATTGTATTTGTTGATTTCTCTACTTTTATATAAGATCTAATAAGTTTGTAACCATTTCTATTACATTCATTGCTACTTTTTTATGTTAGCACAATAAAACCCTTGTGTGTTCCATAAACCATTGTGGGATCCATTGTGAAATTGTGTGGAGGAATAGTTATGAAATCTGTTAATCATAAAACATATCAGCAGTAAACACAAAATCTAGTAGTGGTCCAAGAGGGGATAATACAATGGTATTAGAGTTATGCATCCTACCATCCTAAGGGGACATTACCATATTGTTTCCTATAAGTGACCATCATGTTTACCTTTCAATTTCAACAATGGTCACTTGGCATCAAGGTGCATTTAATGGCTTAAGAAAGATGAAGACAAATTAGGAACTCATGGAAGAAATTCCGTATGTCTTTTAAGGTATCAGAATAATCTAACAACATTGTTAGAGCATCCTAAGTTGTTGGAGCCTCACTTATCGGTTGGGAACAAAGAAGAGGGGTTCAAATATGAAGTGGTTGGTGATGTGAATGTCTCACCTCATGATGGAAGTTTGACAGAACCCCATGATGACTTCTTAGAAGTGCATGCATCCATTAATTTTGAAGATGTGTGCAATGAGGTTGACAAAACAACAACTTTTAATACACCATTAGAGCTATCCTATGAGGTTGATAACAACAGTGCATATGATGGACATGTTGATAGCACATATGATGAAAGTTTCCAATCATATTTGGTGTTGGATAAATTTACTTTGGATGTTGATCTAATTTCTCGAGATTTATGCATTAAGGGTGACAAAGAGGAAGTTGATTTTGGGAAGCACGATTGTGAATACAAATCAGAAAATTTGTATGAAGATGATAGATTCCATGAGTCCCATCATCTGACAAGGAAATTGAAGGAAAGTGAATACATGATTATTGCAGCCATAAAACATTTTGATGATACTCATAAGTTGATGGAAAATTGTTGTTGGAAGGAAGAGCCTCCACGAACACATAATAATTTTGAAGGAGAAATTTCCCTTGAATATTCCCAGGCACTCGGAGAAGAATTGGTGGTAATGAAATCTAATTACCTACGCCTACTTTCAGATAGAGATAATTTTCTCATGCTTGATGAGATTTATTTTGATGCACTAAAAGGGAAAGAAGAGGAAGTTGATAAGCTTACCCATGGGCTTAAGGTGACCAAGGATTCTTTGAAGAGCACTCAAATGGCCCTTCAAGAATAATAAATTCAGGTTGTTGAGCTTTGTATGGAGTTGAGTTTGGCACATTCTTCATCATCCACAAAAGAAACTCAGTCATCTATGGCAACCATAACACATGAGGATGTTAGTGGTACTCATTATTTGATGGAAGAACATCTTGTGATGGTCAAGCATGAGGAGCATTCAGATTTGCATGGGTTTGCAAAGAAGTATGACTATAATTTATGATTATGCACATAGTTTGCATCATGTGGATCATGAGCCACCTCTTTTGGAGATCCCATTGAAGGCTCAAGTCATAACTACAAATGAGATAGTTGAACATATACCTTGTGGACTAGATGACAAGGAAGTGTATGCATCCACTAGTTGTGGGAATGGGTATATTACAGATGTGGATACAAAAATATGGGATCCAGGTTCAGATGACACTAGTGGAGTGAATGCATGGGATAAGAGTAAAAGGGAGCATAATGATACATTGGATTGTCATGTAAATGGATCATTTAGTGCATCCACAAGTGAAATATGCACAAGACTCTATATTGGTGATGTAGAGATTGTTATTGATAATCCATGTGAGGAGGAGACGAATTATTGTGAGGACAGTATGTTAGTTCATAACGTTGTCCCATCATTTTTTCTTGAGGATTGCAGGGCCACAACTAATTGAAAACTATCATCATTGTCATCAAGTTTGTAGAGAAGGATTACAGAGCTAATGCAAAATCTACTCTTCGAGATCTAAGTTGTGAGACACCTCCTAATGCATGCAATGGAAGTGGGGTAATATGGAATCCAAGTGACTATTCAGGTATTCCATTGACACAAGTGGGTGAATTTCACCTTGATTTCATGGTGAGGTATGATCATCAATTTTCTTTCATCCCACATATGTATGATTTGACTATGTTTTTTATGGCGCATAAAGGTGGGTTAGATAAAATATTACACAGATCACTCTGGTATAATGTGCTTCCATCTTCAGAGGATGAATTCAAATATTGCAGGTCTCCTACTTTGTTTCCACCAGATGATTGCATACAAAAACATGAATAAAATACTTGGCTTATTTGGATTCCATTGGTTATCAGTGTAGCACAACAGGAGTCAGTAGGTATTGGGAATGATGAACTTCTAATTTAGTTATGGGACCCAGGAATTCATCTGATTGGTAGATTGCTTCAAATTTTGATAATGATCAAAAGAGTTGTGACAATGATTGATCTATTTCATTTTTGGAATTTCATGAGAGGAGATGTTGAGACTTATTCGATATGGCGAAACATGTTTTCTTTTCCGATACCCAAGATCGAGTCTCGTAGTATATTTGCATACTTTGACTTCAATGAGATGCCTTTGCAGGATATGATTCATGGTAGTGGTTTTATCCCTTTCAAACAATTCATCTTGGGGTTCTAGAAGAGGATAATGCACTCTGGGCACGATGGTCAGACAATTATAATCAGAGTGGCGCAGTGTCAGCATGGTGGTTCCTTTTTTAGAATAGTTTGGAACCCTGAGATTACATTATTTGGTTGTTCAACAACTAACAAAGATGAGAGAGCCGGTTTTTATTTTCAGGAGTATACACCTATGGTGCATTGGATTGGTTTCCTAGAAGATGAATTCTTTGAGGGGTGGATCGAGTTTATGCAGTATTTGATTGCTCTACTTATCAATATTATTTAGGAAGCCTCTTATGTTAGTACCTTGTAGGACAGTGCTTTGAGCAGAGGGTGCTTCACATCTTCCAGGTTGGTTTGGAACCTTGGGATCATTCTCAATTTCAGTATGGTTCATCCTATTGATCATAAGGTTGTGATGGAATTTATTGAGGAAAAAAATTCTTTAGAAATAGAGGATTGTAATGTCCCCATTTTTGGGTTCTCTTACTATGCAATTGGAGATGAATTTCTAGGTTTGTGTCAACCTGATCAGAGGGGTAATTTGATGTTACCAGTGAGGTCAGATGGTTTAGAGGAGTTATATGATGCTTTCAGATGTTATTTTTGGTGTCTTGTTTGGAATCCAAGATTCTAGGAGGGAGTGTATATTTTTAGTAAGTCACCCAGCTAGGTCTGTTTATCATATTTCATGATGCAGGAGCATTTTCCCTCCAAAATCAATCTTGTTGATTAGGCCTAGGGGGTCTTTGAATTTACTAAGAGAGTGGATTCCCTAAGCTTGAAATTATTGTAATTTCTATGTTTTATTTGAGTTCTAGAAATCTTGTATAAGATAGGGTTTGTTAAAATGAGATTTATTTAAATTTAATCGAATATGCCTTGGTTAAGAAGATCTCGAAGGAATGGAGACCCTAGATAGAACTTAAGGATAAAGAGAGACTGTAGAAACAGTTGAAGATTTTGTGGAGTCTAAGTACAATATGAACTAATTGACAATTCAGATAACTTCTTTAACTATGTAAGCCTATGAGCATGGGAAAAGGACATAAGAGAAATCAGGTTAAGTTAAACAGAGAAAGGATAGGAAGAGAGTGAGGAAGGTAGAAAGGCCAAACCATAACCAAAATACAAAGTCACTATTGTAGTAGTTGCAGCTCTCCTCCACTCATGCGCACAACTTGTCCTTATGCAGTTGTGAGAGTGAGAGTGACAAATGAGCTCTAGAACCCTCTTATTTATAGTCTTCCAAGTGACCTAACTGGGCCGACTTCTACTTCTGGAGGATAATAATTTAATATAAATTATTATCTTGAGTTGAATTGTCTTCTAAGGTTATTTCCTAACCTTCTAGGGTTTCTCTTGCTTCTCAAAATATTCTAGACTCATCAAAGGTTACATGAAGAAGTTAATACCTCTCGCAGCTACCATAATATCAACAAATTTGATGGTGTATATGAATGTTTTATATATTTGTTTCCCATTTGCATGTGTGATATATCCCATTGCATTGAAATGAGGAAACACCACCAGACATCAATACAGATGCCAAATGCAAGCTCAACCCCATAAATGACATTCTCAAGCACAAGTGTTCAAGCGTTATGGAAGAACGATGGCAACCATGGAATTCGTGCCTCTCATCACCTTTTTGCAAAACCCACATGTTGCATGCATATTTTGGTTGCCATATGATAAGAAAGGGCCTTAATCCATTCAAAATAATATGCAGGGTACAAAGACACTATAAGAATTAGGGGTCGAGTTACAAGGCAGCGCTTGTATGCGAAGCGCCAAGGAAGAAGTTGAGATAAAAGAAAAAAAAACAACTTGCAATACAAAGAAGGCCACCCTCATGGACGGGTTTCTTCACAATAAATAAAAAAAAAACATTAAATACTCAAACATAGCTCGACTATAATGCACATGCAGCAAAAATGTCAAAGCACCAATAAACAAAGTGACCACGGTGGCATTAAGGGAAAGTTTAAGGGTGCTCATGCATTGGCAATGAATATTAATAGAGACATTGCCCTCAAGATTCTCCAACATGTCTCGTTTCTTTTCCAGAAGGATGCAGATTGCACGTACATTGATAAGGAGAGAAAATATAAGATATGATACAATAATGTCTCACATATCAAGCTTGTGGAGTATAAAAAATGTCAAAATTGGGTGAGGGTGTTTGGAGAATATATTATTTTCCCTGTAGGTGGAACTCAATTTAAAAAATGGAGCTCGTCACTACATAGACTTTATTGATCAAAGTCCAACGCTTCAAACAAGTAGTTTCACTGTAGATATGTTGAGCGATATGGTCAAGGCCTGCATGGTTTGGGAAAATTGATTGCATACAAAGTGGCAGGGCATATGGTAGTAAGAAAGATTTGGGACTTGTTGAAAGAGGATAAAAAATTATTAGGTAGTTCCAAATTTCATGGTAGAATTTGAGCAGAGAATAGAATTCAATATCTTCAGGGCAGTCAAAGCATCTAAATATTTGCATTGTTTTCATATTTTTAGGCATCGAGAAATTTTGTTGAACTGAAGATGGGATATGTCAAGTATAGGATGGAAACCAAATGATCAATGACAGATTTTTAGGAAAATTGGTTCTCGAAATTTGGCAATGATATGAATCCTTATTTGCTCATTAGAATTTTCAACAGGGATTGAGATGGATATTTTATCATGGTTTTTGGGGGAGAAGGCCTAAAAGGTGTTGGAGAGTGTGAGAGTGAGTCCATGAGATTAATGTAATATCTGAAAGGGCCAAGCCTGAACTTTGTAAGCTGTGATCATCATAGAGACTTTGATCTCTTGGAGCTGGATCTCTATCTATGTACTTCTTTCTTCTATTATGAATAAAATTGTTTCATTATTCCTAGCTTACAAGATTCATCTTCTTTGTATTTGAAGGCATCAACGCAAAACCCGTGGTTGTAGGTTGTGTTCATACTTGTATTTTATTTCATGTATCTAAAATAATTTTTGATTTCATGAAATGTTCTTCTAGTTTTTTTCCTTATGTCTTTCTTTCATTTGAGTGATAATCGGTTATATCTGTGATTCATGTTTCATATGATCAACTCTCTGGTTTTTGACATAATTTGTTAACCTGAAAACTTGCCCCTTGAAGTCTATCTGAAATAGATTTGATTTGTCTTACTTTCACCCATTCCCATCCAAGCAATTTTGTTACCCAATTATTGAATGCCTTGACACTGATCTCCTCAACAATCAAGGTGGTTGTCTCAAGGACTGACAGTAAGGATCTGATTGCATTACTTTGCCAACAATGCTTTGGAATCGTGATTCAATGAAATCAATTCTTGGTTTCTCAAGAATACTATTGTCTTTGATTGGATGAGTTTCCAATATTAATATTCCTTCATCTTTCTCCTTATCACTATTCATGTCCAAGATTCTTGATTCACCAACAATGTCTCGAAAATATTATTCCTTCATGTAAAGACAATCTTGTTCATTATTCTTCTCAAGATTCATTTCTTCCACCAATTGTTCTTGTTGCCAATGCTCTTGAGGCTTTTCATCATCTATTGCAATGATGCAATCATCGCATGCATTGGGTGGAGGTTCCTTGATTTCATTCTCAAACTTGTTGTTTGAAATATCTTCATATGGAGTATATAGGAGGCTGAAATTTTCTTCTTGCAAATTGGGATTTTCATCTTCATTTTCAACAATATGACTTGACTCAGAAAAGTCATCCAATCTTTGATTAGATTCTTCAAAATTAATCACTTCATTATCTTGCGTCCATATGGGAGAGGGTGGGTGGACAAAATTTTCAACAAATAAATCTTCTAATATGTCCCAACTGGTAATGGCAACATGAGGCAATGAATGTGACCATTCAAGAGCATTCCCATGCAGAGTTTATAAAAATATTTGGCATATAATATTTTCTTCAGTAAGATTAAAAATTTGACATGCACAATTGAATCTATACAAATGTTTCTCTGCATCGTCCAAAGTACTTCCAAAGAATGTAGAAATTTTTTCCATAGGAATATTAGGCATCTAAAAATCTTCTTCTGGCAAATTTAAAGGGACTCTGTGTAGTCGCCTTCTTCTTTGGGTACTTTTTCCTCTTACTGCATCTCTTGAAACCATTGACCGGCTTGGTGAAGAAGGTAAAGTATCATCATGACATGAATGTCGTTCTTCTTAGGAGTCATAATATACATTTTCTTAGAATTTTTGAGTCTTTCCAAGGGAGTTGCCAGGAATTTTATTCTTCTGAAGTTTTTGTGCTTGTTGCCTCTTTTTTAGGTCATCCAAACTTTTTGAATAATCTTTTTGTAAACCTCGTGAATCTAGAACAAGCAGTAATATTCTTGAATCTTCTTTTCAAAATTTTGAACCATGGAGACTCTGGTTCCTCAATCTGATCTAAAGCAGGGCCACAATTATCTTGAAAATAAATGGCTCCCCAGTATGGTTGCCAAAAATGTTGACGTTTGAGTATGTTAATACCAAAACGACAACCTCACGAGGATGTGAATCCCCCTGTGTTTTTATAGAGGTGGTACTCCTCTTTGCCTGAAGAATATATTTGTGATATCTTAGAATAAGGAGAATATTAAACAACAAACCCTAGATCTTTATTTCTTGGAATTATGAAATGATATGGTCCTTTAATAACGTGATATAATCTTTATGTGCAACAAGAAGTCTTTTAACTATAAAAAATATTGAAGACGGGTTTGAAAATCAGAATATCTTTGTGCTCAACATCAAATATACAATCTTCTTAATCACATACAAATGCTTCCATGTCTTCTTCACGAGAATTAAGAGAGAATAATTTGATCATCTCAAAGAATTTTAAAAGAGTATTACTTATTAAGATCAAAAGAGAATTTGATAGGTCAATTTCAAATATGTCATACTTAAGACTCAAAGTAACAAGATACATTCAAAATTAACCCTGAAGTAATTCTTTGTGGAAATTTATTCATGAAATATGTTATTCATTACAAAATCTCTGACAATCATATATAAGAAAAGTCTTTTGAATAATACAAGAAGAAAACTAAAGAACTCAATCTTATGCCCAATTCAGAGATTCAAGCATAAAGCTATGAGAAATGGTGTAGAAGAAGAAAAAGAGTGGAGAAGATGGAGATCTTTTTTTGTTGATCGAAATCTTTGCTTCATATTGATGGTTGTACCTTGTTCGTCTGATCTTATGTTCATGTCCTTCTGATAAAAACATGGAACCCTTGATGAATTATTTCTTCTCTTTTAAAACCTGTTCTTCTAACTACTTGAGTAATTAGGGTTTTTCCCTTTTTGGATTTCCCGTACAATTTTATTTTTGAAATATTTACTTTAATTAATGTCTAATTAAATATTCATTAACGATTTTACATCATTAATATGTCCATCTTTCAAATGGGTCCCTTTTCGTTTTTAATAAAATTTTTTATATAAATTTTTATTTTAAAAATTTAATTAATTGCCCTTTTAAAAAGGGGGATTGTGTTTTAATTTTATGGATAGTATAATCAATGTTCAACCATTGAAACCAATTTGGATGTGATCTTCATCATGTTATATTTCTAACAATATAAATTTTGTCCAAATCCAACTCCCAGATCTCAAGATATGAGCTCCTGAAGTTGAGTTGTCAAATAGGCTCATCAGAAAAAAAAAATCTGATTGTTCTTTTAATTTCTGGTAAAAATGTGGTCATTTTCAATGCTTGAAACCTATACCATCATCGTCTTTGTCAAAATATATTTCCAACGGTATAAAATGTGAGTGAGTTCTTCACTCGGAGCTCAAGTTATGGCCTTTGCAAAATTGTGACTCAACAGTCCTTCATCAATTCCATGGGCAAATGTGGGCCCTTGATTTGAATTCGTTTTTCCTCTTCATGAAATTCATTTTTTTCTTCAAAAGGTTAATCCCACATGCATTGGGATATTAAGAGTCTTATAATATATAATACTAAGTGTATCACATACTTAGCGTTAGTATATTTAGACACTTATGATTTAGTGAAAATCTACTTGGTATAATGTATCATTAGGTAAAAGTGTGTTTCTTTAGTATGCATTAGTATGCAATTGTAATTAGGAAATTTGACGGTCACAATATGTTCCCGACATAGAGTGATTTGACGATTCATATTCTCCTTGATCTTAATGGCTACATTGATCCATGGCTTAACACCCGATTGGTCCATGATCTCTATTTAAAGAGCATGGAGAGTCATTTTTCGATGATCGATTATGACAAACTCTCTTGTAAATCTCTTTGTAATATTTTTCTTTTGTATTAATAAATTGTTCCAAGTGGCCACATTGGTTGGGACTGTGGATGTTTCCTCGTAAGGGTTTTACCATGTCAAAATATTGGTGTGTTGATCTATGATATGGGTGTGTGAGTGGTTAATGAAGGTGTTCGTCCTCTATTGGAATACCTGTGTTGTCGAACATGATATCAAAGCCTATTTGAAGACTTGCTCATGTTGTAGATCGAGATCAAGAATATGAGTTGCCTCATCTCTGGTTTCTACCATTTTCGTACATTTCTGGGCTGAGAGGAATGTTCCATTGCATTTGGAGCGCTCGTTTCAGTCAGGAATGTTTTTCGTTTCACTCGAAAATGTTTATGTTTGCCCAAGATAAGACCATTTCAGTCAAATCTGGAGGTTTAAATCCTGAATACACCCTTTTTAATTTTTTGCAGAGTATTATTTCGGTTTTCTGTTTATTTGTTTGTTTGTTTATTTATTTATTTATTATCCGAGTTGCTACTCCTTTGGATTTGCATATGCTCTTTTCCCTGCGCTCTGTGCTATCTTGACAAATCAGAAATAGATCAGAAAAGGTGCATTTTATGGATAAGTTAATTGAGATCTAACCCTTGTTCTCATCGAGAAGAGAAAAAAATTTCATGTGAAATGAGTTTTTTTAGCGTGCTCTCCAAGGCCATCTTCAATAAAAACAACTCCAAGGTCATCTTCAACAACAATGTAATATCCCAAATCTGCAGATCTAGATATTAACTCTCTACTGACCTTGTTGGTCTCGGATCTTATACTCTTTGGGTGGTTGAATGGGTTATTTAGGTTTATGACTATGTTTGATAACTTGAATTTAACATGCAAGGTGATTTTGCACGTGGTTTCAGGTGGAACAACTTGTTTAAGATATATTGAATAGTCAAGCAATTATAATAATGGCATGCATGTACAAAACTTCACACAAAGACTGCATGCATGTAAAAATAACCAAGGCAGAAAGTCCAAACCATAACCAAAAGACCAATTCACTATTGCAGTAGTTGCAACTCTCCTCCACTCATGCACACAACTTGTCCTTATGTAGTTGTGAGAGTGAGAGTGACAAATGAGCTCCAGTACCCTCTTATTTATAGTCCTCCAACTGACCTAACTAGGCCGACTTCTACTTCTGGACGATAATAATTTAATACAAATTATTATCTTGAGTTGATTTGTCTTCTAAGGTTATTTCCTAACCTTTTAGGGTTTCTCTTGCTTCCCGAAATATTCTAGACTCATCAAAGGTTACATGAAGAAGTTAATACCTCCTGCAACTACCATAATATCAACAAATTCGTTGGTGTATATGAATATTTTATATATTTGTTTCCCACTTGCATGTGTGATATATCCCATTGCATTGAAATGAGGAAATGCCACCAATCATCAATACAGATGTCAGATGCAAGCTCTCCCCCGTAGATGACATTCTCATGCACAATTGTTCAAACGTTATGGGAGAACGATAGCAACCATGAACTTCGTGCCTCTCATCACCTTTTTGCAAAAACCACTTGTTGCATGCATATTTTGGTTGCCATATAATAAGAAGGGGCCTTAATCCATTGAAAAGAATATGCAGTGTACAAAGACACTATAAGCATTAGGGGTTGATTTACAAGGAAGTGCTTTTACACGAAGCGCCAAGGAAGAAGTTGAGATAAAAGAAAAAAAAAACAACTTGCAATACAAAGCAGGCCACCCTCATGGACATGTTTCTTCACAG
>JASDQU010682335.1:76779-89882 GCA_032191745.1 Picea mariana | reverse complement strand
CTTTTCACAACCTCCCTCCACCGATAAAGGTAGGTAGGTCAGGGGGGGTCAAAAAGGATGATGTCGTTGGGGACAATCTGCGTGGAATTTATGCGTTGCTCACTACAAGGGCTCAAATATGTAATCTTCCAGTGCAATAAGTAAATTTGGGATCTTCACCTTTTAACACATGCTACTAAACCAAAAATGACTTTCAACAATCAACAATATACGCAGAAAAATAATCCACCTAAGACAAAATATAAGGTTCCATCCTAGAATGTCATCATGGAGTGGAATGTGATGGTATGTTTTAGTTTCAAGTGAAACATTCTACATTGCATTTCTTTTGATCTAGATGTCATTATCAATCACCACATATACCATTGTAAAACTGTTCCTGAGCACTATGCCATGAAAACACCTGCAACCTAATCTGAACCGAATTTCATATGCAAAAAATCTCCCAAAGTTTCATACTTAGTTTTGGCCATTAGACTTCAAAAACTAAATGGGTGCTTGGATCAACAAATTTTTAGGCTATGACACCTAGTGATTCATAGGCTAAACCTTACCAACATATTTCCAAAATAGATAACTGAACAAACATATTACCTATATTTATAGGACTCTAACTGTGGCTCCAAATGGGGATGGAATCCTCCCAGTGAGGTGCCAAAGAACACTGTAGACTAGTATCCTGATCCATTGGCCTGAGCCCAATCCATTTAAATTTCTTCCTGTGACCTGAAAATGAATGTTAACCACATCTACTGCAAATCTAAACTGAAACTTCAAGCTGAAAATTGAAACCAAACTGAAAAAATTGTCGAAAGAAATTCTCGCCAAGACGAGCTTATTCACACACTCCTACTCTAATATGCCAATAGTTATTACTCAATCAGATAATGGAAAAGTGCCAATGACTCCAATCCAATAGTTGATCCCATAATCGGGCTTCCTCATCATGCTTGATCAAAATCAAAATTTAATGATGTAATGCAAACAACCAATGATAACATATTTGATATTTATATTGAAAACATGGCCAAGTGTTCCAACTGAAAAATTCCTCCATATAGTTGGCCATCAGGTCATAAAAAACATGATAACCCTCAAGATATTCTAGCATTTGATCATTATTATTAAACAATCCATGTGTGCACTTTTTTCCATACCATTATTTCAGTTTTGAATCATTAAACTTGTCTTTATTTTCGATCTAAAAATTAAAGGACAAAGGCAACAACAAGTCCTTTTGTTTCCATACTTGAGATATTTCTTGATCTTTCAAAACCACAAGCTCTTTCTCAATATACTTGACAAATTCCTTTAAAAAGATGACTTTAGATTCTGAGCTACATGGGCTTGACTTTGAATAAGAAGACAAAAGAGAAGAAAAATTCTCATCAACTTCCTCATTAGTGTACATATCATTCCATTCTCTAAAATCTTGAATGGAAAGAGAGTCTTCCATAAACTTTGTCTTCTCCATCCATGTCTCCAACAAGACCATCCATAAATTTTTAATAGTTCTAATCGATCCAGCAGGAAAATCTTCATCCCAACTTTTACACTTTCCTTGGAACGAATCATGAAACAATCTAAGGAAAACATCTTCATTTTTTACTCTAAGAAGCTTAGTGAAATCATAAAAATTTGATAAATGTTCCCAAGTCAAACTCATCTCATCTCCATTAAATTTTGGACCATTTCTCAAAAAAATTCATCCTTGGGTAAAGGATTCGTGAAACCATGAATATGTGAAAAATCTAAACATGCATACCTTGAAAAGATAGCATCATATTCTAATCTCTTTATTAGCGTAGTGGAGTCATTAGTGAATTCCTCAAGCAATGAATCTTTCTGATAGTGGAGTCGCCATGATATTCTTTCATCTAGGTATAACTGAGAATGGAGTCGCCAGGTGGATAACTTCATCCTTCCTATGTCTGATCACTATCCACCATTAGTAATCAGATTTGAAACTTGATACTCTTTCCCAAGGAAGATTAACCTTTCTTCCCCTGAATGGTCACCACTATGTTATTTCTCTATAATTTATTAAAGCTGTGAATGAAATGGATAGAGGTAACCACAAAACCACTTTGGAAACTGGGATCTATCCCTGCCAGCTTCAGATAGGGATCTCTCTGTAAAATTTAGATTTGTTTATATTAAAATATTAGGCTAGTTATGATAGTTCAAGGTTTGTTTGTTTGATTTGAATTGTTTGTTTGGAACAATGAATATGGTCCATTGAGAAAATGGAGTCACAGTTTTGAATTGATCAAATACAAGGTTTAATAGGATAATTTTGCAGGGCAAGGTAGGCAAATTCACTGGATCCTCAAAATTTTAAGGTATGGAGAAGATGAAAAGGTATAGGAATCCAATAAAAATAGAGCAATTAAGAATTTTTCTTTTAATCTTCAGTGGAAAACACAAAAATTATTCTTAATCCAGAGACATAGTGTACATTTAAACAAATTCTTTCCTTTATCTTCTTAGAATAATTCAGAATTTAGGAAACAATGATGATAATAAAAGAAAACAAATCAACAGGGGAAAATGCACTTCACCAACAAAGTTGACACAAGTATCTTGTAATAGATGCACTACATTACTAGAAAATCTAATCAATGGTGTCTCTGTGAGCCAATTTATAATACTAGTCCTATCCATCCAACAAGTCCCAACCCATTATAAGTCCTATTGCAGCATATATATAGAATTATGCTAAACTGATATCAGATTTCAAAAAGGAACTGATTTACAACATATTCTCCAATATTTTCTGGAAAAAACTAAATAAAATTTATTACAAACATGTAGATATTTTCGAAATATACTATTTCTGAACTTTTGTTCTAACTTTTGAGTGAATTGTCGTTGATTGTGGCTATTTCTGGAAAAGTCTACATAACAATATCTCTAATTTATTTGCTGGATTGTTGAACTGCCTGTAAGTATCGTGCATTGAAATCTAGAATTGGTTGATTGACTGTTGATATTACGATGCTAGGTGTCTTCATGCCCTTGAAATCTAAAAGAGGTTGAAACTATCTCCACACTATCTCCACAAAATCTGCTTATTGTCCTCTCATACTTATTTATTTTGGTCCTTCAAATAACTTCACCAAGAAATTATCTTGCATTTGAAAATAAGTGATGGTGGCGGTAATATGACAAACAAGATTATCTCATTCTTCATGGGTTCTCAGTCAACAAATAATGTAAGGGGGGGGTGCTGAATTTTTATGGTTTCAGGGATATCTGTTACGGGTGCAGGATCTTTATGGGACAACTAACGATCATAGGGAAGGGGTTAATTGGCTAACGAATAGGAGATATGGAGACAAGTGCTGTGTAGGGAGAGGAGGAGTAGAGGCTAGAATGTGAGTGGTATCAAGATTGTGTGGACATGTATCGTGTAGGGAGAGAAGGGCTAGCGGTGGGAAGATGAGCGGTATCGAGAGTGTGGGAAAAAGTGTTGTGTAGGGAGAGGAGGCATGTAGGTGTGAGGTGAGTGGTATCGGGAGTGAGTTAGGAAGATTTTGCAGGGTGGGGTAGGTGGTATGTGGTAAACAGAGGGGGGGTGAAAAGCAACGAGGGAATTCCATGTAGGTGGGGCCGGAGTGGGGGAAAACAACTTTTTGGACCCCCCCTCCGCCGATAAAGGTAGGTAGGTCCCAGGGGGGTCAAAAACCAATGAGGGTCATCGATCAAGAAAAGGATGATGTTGTCAGGGACAATTTTCCCAGAATTTATGCGTTGCTCACTACAGGGGATGGAACATGTAATCTTCCAGTGAAATAAGTAAATTTTGGATCTTCATTTTTTAACACATGCTACTAAACCAAAAATGACTTTTGAAAATCAACAATTTGCACAAAATATAATCCACCTCGGCCAAAATATAAGGTTCCATCCTAGAATGTCATCATGGAGTGGAATGTGATGGTTTGTTTTAGTGTCAAGTGAAACATTCTGCACTGCCCCTCTTTTGATCTAGATGTCGATCTGAAGCAACGAATATACCATTGTAAAAATGTTCCTGAGCACTAAGCCATGAAAACACCTACAACCTGATCTGAACCAAATTTCGTATGCAAAAACTCTCCCAAAGTTCCATACTTAGTTTTGGCCATCAAACTTAAAAAAATAAATGGTTGCTTTGATCAACAAATTTTTAGGCTATGACACCTAGTGACTCATAGGCTAAACCTTACCAAAATATTTCCAAAATAGATAACTGAACAAACAAATTACCTATATTTATAGTACCCTAATAGATATATTTGCAATGTTTTCCATGATATTAGGGTATTAATAGAAATTGTTAAGGTAGAAAATCCAGTCCTTCAAGCAAATCCTATTATTTTATATAGTTTTACAAATTATAATTGGCCTGCATAATTTCTTAGGATCTATCTTAAATAGGTGCAAAAGCTTCTCTTTATTTCTAATAATCTAGTATTTTTTTTTCTGTTTAATTAATTTTTTGTATCTATTTATCTTAACATAGTTTAAAGATGCATTGGAAGGATCTCTAATGGAATTTCTAGCAATTTTACATTCATTATCATACCAAGGGTTAGTTGTATTTTTTTTTTTTTTGTAGCACCTGAATAGAGAATTTGTTAATGGAAGTAGAGAGAGTTATTGTAAAATTATGATAATCAGATTCAATATTGTTTTGATATGATATGAGTTTTAAATCATTTCTTAAGTATTTTAAGAAAATATCAACTTTATGTTTGTCAAAAAGTAAGTTCCTTTGGTTGTTAGAGTTCTCTTCAACAGAGCTTTTGTGAATGTAAAATTTAAGAGTTAGGGTTAGAGATCTATGATCAGAGTCAAATTCATGGTCAACTAAAAATCAAAGTTTACTATTTGGTTGTATATGGGGATATCCAATATTACATAATCGACGAGATTGCTACCTAGCCCATGGATATATGTCATCTTGTTATAATTTTTCCACTTCCTTACACCATTGTGAATTATTAAAATTTGAGAACTAGAAAGTTGATTAACCCAACACCAAGATAATTCTCGATTAGGTCTTCAAAGTTTCTTTTGTAACTGTAAGCTAAAATAGGGTCCTCATCTAGCCAAAGAGGGTTAGTACTCGAGTCATTACTTAACATAATAGCTTGAGTGGTTGTCGTTCTAGAATTAAAGTCTTCTAACATGAGGATACTAACTTCATTTTTCATATTGTATATAACTTGCTCTAATATTTTGTATCTAGATTTTTTTTGTATAAAAGTAGAGTTAATAGGTGTGAAATAACATATTTGTAGATAAATATTCTTAGCACTAATATCATATATCTCCATCCATGTGTATTGATTGAAAGGATCTTTCTTATGAATCCATATGTGTGGAGATATGTTCATTTTTATGCAACAAGGTATGCCTCCAATTCCTCTACGAGAGGATTTATTGGTCCATGTTGAACAAAAAACAAATCCTTCTATATTAGGGACCTTCCATTCTTCATTCTCCCAAGTTTGAAACAAGAAAATGATGTCAACGTCACTTGAGATCCAACTTAGTATAGGTCCTTCACTCCATGGAAAACCACAATAGTTCCGAAAGAGGATACGAAGCATCCCAAGTTACTATTTAGAATTATCTTTTTGTTCTCTATATCCAATCATAGCCTTTGATTCTGAATGATTTCCCATTTCCCTTCCTTCCTTGATTCTTTAACCTTTTGAACATCCTTCCTTAATCCAACTTGGTCATCTAGAATGAGGTCTTCATTGATAAATATTCCTAACGCCTTTAAGCTTGGAGTTTTGCTGAGTATGTCATATTTATGGTCAATAGAGATTACCTTAGGTTGAATCAATCTATCTTTATGTTCAATTATTTTTCCCAACCTCTTTGCTTCTATGAGGAAAGTTGTCTTGATTTGTGATTTACTTTTTAGTTCTTTCTTGATCATTGTGAGGGTGTCCTCATCTTTCTTCTCTTTTACACTAAAAATTATGAGGTTTAAGACTCTTTTGTTACGTTCATGGTCTAATTCTATGAGATTGTTCATCTCTTCTTTGATGGGTCTAATATCCAACTTAGGTTCCAAATGATGTATAGCCAAATTGCTAGTTAACTTTTCTTCTGCCTTTGTAATCTTATCCCTAAGATTACTATTTTTTGCGACCTCGGCCTCTTGACTTGATTGTTTTTTTCCTTGGCTATGTTTTTATATTTCTTGTAATATGGCCTCCTTTTTCTACAACTCACTCTCAAACCCTAAAATCCTATTTTCTATCTTTGTTTCAATCTTGTCTTCAAATGATTAAAATTGATCATCAAACATTGTTTTCAGCTCTGTTTTAAGTTTGGCTTTTCTCTCTTCTGTACATTTTTCTAATGATTATATATATTCATTTTTCTAGTGATTACACACCTACATGTATAGTAGGCTCTGAATTTTGTATAAAATAAGACTAATTCATATATATATGAATGAGGCACATAATAATTTAACTTAGAATTCATAATCATTATTTAGTGAGCTTATTTATGTATGAAATAATTATAATAGAAATGTAAATAGGAGAATTGAAGGAGTTCATTAACCATGTTAAGGTTACAAATTTTTGGTCTAGCAATGGTTATTGGTTTTCACAACAATGGTTATTGGTTTTCACTATAGTAGTAGTTAAGGTTATCGAATCATGTTCCAAAAAAAAAGACACAAGAAGGACACTTAAGGTGCCTACTTTCCTTACTTAATGCAACTAATAATAGAAGGATGTTTTAGAATGGAAGAGGTCGTGACAATAAACATTCTGTGAAGAAGATGCAAAGCTAATCAATAGTCTTGGTAAAACCCAGTCAATTCACCCATGGCATAGTAAATATGTAGGTAAGGGATGGCATGTTGGAATTCTATTAATGTGCAATCCAATTGGAGTTCAGAGAAAAGGATTACATGATATTTATTTCAATCGATGTAGAGGAATTAAAAGAATGTGTTATTGATTAAAGTTCAATGGATTCATGTAGAAACATATAGAAATAATAGAAGAGGTAGAAAACAAAACAATATTAATAAAAGAAACATTAATAAATGAGTTGAATAAATATGTACAAGAGATGAAAAATATGGTGGATTCCATGGAAGTTACATAAAATCGGGACATTCAAGTCCTCGCCCACCAACTAGTTCAATAAATTTGTATCCTTTTAGGGCTATAGGGGGATGAAAAAGAAGAAACAATATAAAATAATTGATGAAAATGAACAAGAATTCACAAGCATTGTTACTCCAATACAAGAAGGGAATGGGGCTAACTCTTAAAGTTTTGAAAATATAAACAAAGAACATATGTATTTTTTCCAATATCTAATTTTGTATAATGATAAATAATGAGGTAGGAGACTTAAAATAACATGTCAAATGTAATTTTTAATTATTGATGCAATTTATTAAGATAAATGATAAAATTTTTACAAGCGACTATCAATAATTATAAATTTATTTACCACAATGTGAATATATGAATAATATGCAAGTGAGGCACATTGTAAAGATAAGGGTGATTTTATAAGTCCACAAAGGTAAGTGTTTTGAAATTATTTTACTAAGTGCCCCTCGATGATGAAGGGATTAACTAGGATAATGAAGTCATTAATAACACAAATGTTTTATAATGTGGAAATAGAGGAAGAAACTACTAAGTTGATAGCATCATGTAGTTGTTGGATCGAAATTATGTATCAAATATTCAATTTTTTAATAAGGGGTCAATGGAACCTTGTTGACAGAGCATAGAAAATAAAAATATTATATCCTTTATTAAGATCAATAGAAAAATAGAAAAATTCAAGTAAATAAAAAAGAGATACATATGAATAGATTCTTAATCCTTTGTTGTGTATACTAAATACAAAGAGGAAATCTCAGATCCAAATCTCTTTACACAACTTCCACACATACATAGAACACCACCTTTATCTTTCTCTAAAAGATTATGATAGAGTAACTCAATGAAATTTTCATATTAAACTTTCAATGTAAATAAGAATGCAATTTCATGACAAATTCCACACATTCATAGAACACCACCTTTTATCTTCGTCTAGAGGATTCTTATAGAGTAACACAATCAAATTTTCATATTAAACTTCCAATGTAAACACGAATACAATTTCATGAATTCGACTACATAAATAAACCATGAATATAAATGAATACATATAACAAATAATTTATGTTGGGTAAATAAGAGAGACTTATATTTCTTAAATAAATATGTTATAACAATAATTATATAGGTTTTGTTTGGAAGTGACCTCTTCCCCTAAGACTATACTCCTCACACCTCAATCTTCTTCAACACAATAATTATATAGGTTTTGTTTGGAAGTGACCTCTTCCCCTAAGACTATACTCCTCACACCTCAATCTTCTTCAATCTTCCATCTCTCACCATGGTTTTAGGATATTGTGAAAGGGATCCGTGAAGATAGGCTCTAAATAACTATAGAAAACATATGCATACAACTTGAAAAGAGATTATGGGATTTTAAAGGATTAAAACGACATGATAAAATCTTTATCATATCATTTCTCAAAGGTACTATGGAAAGATAATACTTTCAAACCTAAAATTCTAAATCTATATTAGGATAAAGGTGGTCAAGGTTGTTTAGGGTCTCAATTTGAGATGTACAAGTATTTTAACCCTTATGTGTCACTCGGGTCCCATCCATTTTGCATACAGTTTATGTATTTATTGACACATTTTTTTATATGAACACATGTTTCTAACTAACATAATGCAAACACACAAAAACAATTTTAGGGTAAAATTTCAATGTCTCGAGGTTGTGTCAAGTTAGACAATGGGAATATGGGAAAATTGTCTAAACAAAGAAAAAGATAAATCCAAATCATATAAGTGATAGAGACTAGAGGTACGTATCTATATCCTAATCAATTTGGCACATGATTGACCAGATTGGCTATATAAACATTGCAACCTAATGTGTTAGATCAAAATGGAGCATGATGATTGAAATACATTATCATCTAGAGAGATGAGTTTTCATAGAACCAAGGTGAATTCAATGAATCTCTATATTATAGAATCACCTGCAAACAAAAGACAATGTATTAGAAAACTCTCTTCCCCGAGGTGGACATACCCATGCTTACATAGAAAATACAAACATAGCTTTCAAATCTAGTACACTACAAATCCATTAGATATACAAAATATAGAATAATGTTTGTGAATAAAATAAATAGTGCATAAATTATAAACATAAGGTCGTAGTTAGCAATATATATACAATGGATATATGTATGTGTAGATTGAGATGATAACTCAAGACATAATGTAGGTGATGTGGTCCTTATTAGTACCAATGCAATGTAAAGGGTGGTATTATAAAATAAACCCAAGCGATAAAATCAATGAGGGATTCCACCAAAACCCAAGGCCATTAGAAAATATATACCAACAATGTATGAATCCTCACCATCTGAATAAAACTATCGAGGTATAATCATCATCATTTGGTCACGCATGATTAATCTATATCATTGATAGATGCAACGAAACCCACTAATAATGATAATGCATACCAGGGTTCATATAACATTTGAACAAGTTTGAATATATTTATTGAAGTTGAACCCTTGAAATAATCAACTAATTCGGGGACATTGATGAAAACCTAGTGTCAAATATGAGGAAAAATAACAGTAATGAATATACTTTTGAAGGTACTAAAAGGTTTTCTAGATCCCACTCTTATACTGAAATGGTTAGAGTCGATAGGAGGATATATGTTAGGAGTGTCACAATGCTTCCCACATCAACCAAAATAAGATAATACCAATAGATGGTTTTAAGTATTGGACATGAAATTTGAGTTATTATACAATTTATTATGACCTTCTTCGTCACCAAATGAAAATATCATGAGAGAAATACCCACTAGTTAACAATTAGTATTGTAAATCATTTCTAAATTCATATGTTTCACTAAAGATGAAAATGAAATCCAAGGTACTACATGATCCCACTGGTGTGAGTAAATTTCGTGGATTTTAACATAGATGGAACCACTCTGGCAATGGATATTAGTGAATTTGATTTGTTCAGTGCAAGGAAATTGATCAGTGATGAAAGTAAGTCTCAAGGTCCTCTTGATCTATAGGTATATCCCCTAGTGCAATGTGCTACCATGGATAGATGCAATCCTACTAATGAGAAGGAAATGATGAATCCTTCCACACTATCACAAGATAATAATATCTTTGGATGTGGATGTAAATTGAAATTTGATATGACCCAAAGATTGGTGGAAACATGTTATCAACTCAAAACTTCCCTTGAACAAAATTAGGGAATAAAAAATGAATTGAAAAGAGACTAATTCCAAATGGAATCCAATGATATAAACACTTAGCATATGAGGAATTAATGCATATCTCCATGAAAAATTAAAAAATAACTAGTTAGGATGAGTTCGACAATGAACTCAAGGCATGGTATAAATAATAAGGAACTATCAATTCCCAATTGATAAGATAAAAGAATTAAGTATGTGATTCGTTCAAGGGAAACACAAAAAAATACCATAACTAAATAAATTTAACATAAAGATATTGATTATTTTCCCTCTCTTTTTATAATATATTTGTTTGGTGTGTTTTTCATATTATGAAACTTCTACAAAAATGAATAAAATAATGGTATAATAGAGTGAAGGAGACAATTGTCATAATTCATGAAACTTGGTCCCAAGTGAATGAGACATACCTATGTAGAAAAAACAAAAATGTTTTTTCATAGGTTATTGACACTCATAAGTGTGTCTCCTCTAGGCGTATAGATTCTATAGTTTATGATAAACTATAAGTTGAATTAGGTAGATGAGTTGGCTATCCAATCGATGTTGTAATATGATACTAAGTTGATCCAATTTCTATCACCATTTCAAAAAGAACACTCCTCATCAAAAGAAAATATGAATTGAATAGATTAGTACCTAAGGTATTATCATCAAAGAATATATATAGGCCTTCAACTGTTTAGAGTATACCATCATGATGCAAGCATGACTCTTTGTATTCACCTTATTTTTACAATAACTTGAAATGTGCACCCACAAAATACATCCAAATGTTGTGTGGTCTATAATTGAAGATTTTTTCCCACTCTATTTCTTGATAAGGGTCACATCACAAATCATTTTAGTCAAAATATTATTCAGTAAATAATTTGAATAGTAGACATTTTTTTTCCAAAAACCAAGTTGATGGACCTTTGTCCTAAAGGAAACATTGTGCCAATTTTTCCAAACTATGGTTTTTCCTTCTGCAACTTCATTCTACTAATGTGTGTAAGTTATAGATATTTGCAAAGAGATACCATGCAAGGACAAATAGTCTTGAAATAGTTTTCCCACATATTCTCCATCATTATCTAATCTTAAACATTTTATAGACATATCACATTGATTCTCCACCAATGCCCTAAATTTATTGATATTTTTAGAGAAACAAATCGTGTTCTTCAAGAAATATACCTCACACATTATAGTGATGTTTTGTTCAAGGAAGACATATTACTGTAGACACATTCTAGCTGAGTTTTTTCTCTCCAACTTGTTTTAAAATGATACTGATGATGCTTACCAAGCATACATCCTTCACATACTACATTAGGGGGGACAATTGTAGGTAGTTGAATAACCATGTTATGTTTCACCATTAGTTTCAAGCTTTGAATGTTTGGATGTATAAGTCATTCATTCCAAATTTAGCTTCAATCATTGATATAAGCAATGACTATAGTCGATCCAAAATTTATTCTAGTCAAATATTTCACATGTTTTATATTAACTCAAAATACAAAATATACATTTTTTTTTTTTTTTTTAACATATTGTATTTTAAACTATCATTGAATTAGAACAAGAAATTTTGCATAAAAATACCCTTATGATTTTCCTAGAAACACATTAATTACTAACTTGGAACTAAAATATAGGATTCTTATGTTCATTGTCCGTAAAGGCATAACCTTAAGGAAACTAGTTTCTCTTTAGGTTGATTCTTTGACGCTTTAATATGGAATCGATGTTTATGCTTCTCTTGGATTTCCATGAGTATTTATCGAGTTCTGCTTACTGGTTTTTATAATGAAACTTTCGGATAGCTTCCAAGAAAGGAAGGGTGTATAATGTTTGAAATTATTATGGGGTGCAAGATATTTTATCGATATTTTTTTTTAATGGTTGTGTTCATAAATAAAAAAGGGAGATAGTTGCAAAGAAAATAGTTTTTATAGATAAAATTGAAGAATGCGGGTAAAGAAAGAATCATTATCAAATTTTCTAGTGGAATGGGATCATTCAAATAAATTATATTATACTCTTTATCAATGATCCACCAAAAATATTAGTGCATATAACTAACAACCTAACACATGGGAGTTATGCCCCTAACCCCTATTTAAGGCATCTCAATTCTTGCTATAGGTTTTAGCATTAGGAAGACCAATGCTTTGTGATGAAACAAAGAAAACAAACTCTCAAGCATATGCCTTGCATGTAAAATAACATTTGTTGTGCGACAACCCATGATAGCTCTCAACATTCACAAAATCTTGAGAAAATCTTGCTAATAGTTTTTATGTACTAATAGCATATGACATATCATAGTTATGTTATATTAGATGGGATTTAATTTATTCTGGAAGACATAGTGGTTCCAACTGTTTCATTTTCTATGAAGTTGGATTTTTGTTTTCCATTTTCCGTTGAAGATTACAACTCTAAGTTAGCTAGATAACTTTTCCTAGGCTTATGATCTATACTCACTTCATATTTGGCAAAATTTGGGTAAGTTTGAAATAGGAAAATTTTGTTTTGAATGGAACCTCTTTAGATTGGCTACCAAAATCAAATTGCTATGAAATCTTGAGATGTAATATAATAATATTGTTTATGGATTAGCCTTAATAAATTTTTGTTCTTTTATGGGTTGATTTAATTGATTATATATTTTTCATAATAACACTACAATTGATTGTATTTTTTCAAACTGAGTTTTAGGGTTACAATTAGTTGCATTTTAAATATAA
>JASDQU010682335.1:14313-46261 GCA_032191745.1 Picea mariana | reverse complement strand
CTACAGACTATGTATTCGTGCTCAACACTACGGACTCTAATGGCTAACAAAAAAAATTTGATGTGATATTTAGCGATCTATTTGGAGTCCGAGTCAAATTTAGGGAGCCATTTCTCTAGGTGCTTGGGTAAAGGATGTTGAGGCCCAGGTATGGCCACTACATCTTGGTCGAGCCAGGGTCTTCCGGGATTGTTTGGGTTGTCCATAGGTGTGGGTGGTGTCGAAGGGTTGGATGAGGAGCTGCCTTCGTCAGAGGATTCTTCTCCAGAAGAAGAAGGAGATGAAGGAGGTGGTGATGGTGGTATACCAGATCCTCCTACTGCAGGAGTGAGGATTGGATCTGTAGGGTTTAAGGTAAGGTCAGTACCTCCAATTTATTCTCTGATATAAGAGAGGTCTAATGGTTGATTCATAGGTTGGTTTGGTTGTCTTATATGAGCTAAGGCACTATGCATTATTATGAGAGATTGCCAAACAATCTCTTGTATGTCATCACCCGTAGAATTTGGAGTTACTAGTTCAAGTGTGATCCGTAGATCATCGTTTCATGTGGTTGTTGTTTGAAGAAAAATGTTCTCGTCTGAATGAATTCTAGTTACTACAGGTGAGAGGGTAGGTGGTCAAGGAGTCTTACGACCTCCTCGTGCAATTAATAGTTTTCAGGCCCTCCTTCTAGTGCCATTTGTTAGTGGGTGAAATTGACCGCTCATCAACTGGAGAACTGAATCTGGTCTGGGGTTGTCTAATTAACCCAAGCCGTTTGGATTAATCCACTCCGAAACGTTTAGCGGCTCCGTTGGCCGATCTAATTCCTAAAGAAAGCGAAAAAACAAAACTAAAGAAAATGCAATAACTTGATAAATAACAATCACTGAAAACTATATATAGATCTAATATATATTTACAGTTTAACTAACTAATATTTATAAAATAAATCTACTTATTATATGTACAATATACACAAATGATTGTATTTCTAATATATATATAATATGTACACAATACGAATTTTAATCTAAATCTGCGAAAATCGAATATAAATTGATTTTTTAAACAACAGTGAAACTATTATTTAATCTGTCCATATTCTAGAAATGAAATATCAAACTGTCTAATTGAAAATAGAAATAACAGATAGTAGAAGATGTTTAATTACAGGAAATTTTTGTATTCATTAAACTAATGAAATCAAACTAACAAATTGACCTGTTATCACATCCAATATTTATTCAGTGTGTAGCATCCAATCTCCCTGTCTAATGAGGTAAACCCGAAACAGATCCTACAATTGCTTCTCATAAATGTGAAGCAGTAATGATGGAATTTGAATGATAGAACATGTAAGAAATACAATCACAACAATCTCATAATTTCACAAGCAGCCACATTAAGATAAATCTTGTTGTGATAACTTGTGTATAAATGTTCAATAAAAGATAAAGATAAATCTCTTAATTCAAGTTTGAACAAAATGATTGTTGTGTGTTAAATCTAGAACATAAAACATGGATAATATATAAATTTTTTAACATACCAATTTGCAGTAAACCACGACAGTGAAACCAATCATAATCTAATTACAAATTGAAATAATCATGACTTGAATTTAACCACAATACCAAAAAGCTAAAGCTGTGACAAGTATTATATTTCATTCAAGTCTACAAATGAAAAATCCATAGTCTTGCCCCAGGCAGAGATGATCTCATGTTTACAAAATAACATGCTTATATAGGTTACAGGAACAAAATGTTTCCTTTTGATAACATCAAATCTGTTCCAAAAACATGGGGGATGCAACCTTTCTGATTTTACTTGATATCAAAATACTAACAACCTAATCTATTTACTAAAAAACATAAGTTGATATGGCTAGAAGTTGTCAACAGTGCTTCATATCTACTTGGAATCATGGGTTCCTATTAACAAATGAAAATGGGGAAATCTTAGATATGTTTTCAATTGTCAAATGAAGCAATTCGAATTTTTATAACTGGCTACAGAATCCTACGATTCTCTAGCTAGTTATAATTACAACTACAATCATATTTTATTCAACAAACAAAACAAACTAAGAAGCAATCTATTCAAACAAATCATATATACTAAATTGAGAGTGACAAAATCATGCTAAACTTTGAAAAATATCATACCTCAAATCGTGGGATTAAAACAAATCAAGCAATCTTGGAGTTTACTATTGTTGTCGTTTCCTCCACATTCTTAAAAATGACAGATCATGTAGTTTTTTGGCATTTGTCTTTTGCTTGAGCTATGGATTGGAATCTGTTGTTCTAGTTTGTTAACGAATCCACTTGGTCTTCCAAATATTTAAGACAGGACTGTAGTAAAGGCACATCCGTATAATACCGGTCGATCCAGGATCGACACTCATTACACTTTGGCTCTAGGGATTGTGCATTGGCACTGATAACATTAATGGTTGGAGAATCGTCCACACAAAAAGTAGGTTTTTCACGGAGTTGGATGCCAAGAAAATGATGATTATCCTTTAGACATGGAGGTAGGTTACTAACATAATCGTAGGGGCTGTCAGGGAAAATTCCATATGACAATGGATACTCTTCGGCCAAGAACCTTTCAATTTCTAAATCCGCTTCTTCACTTAATTCAATTGTATTATTTGTGTCTTCACAGAGTTTGGATTTGTTTCGAGCACATCATGAAATGAGACGACCGACCCTTTTATTCTTATAATTAACATCGACTTTGCCCTTGTGTTTCTTCCCTATGGGTTTTTTAATGGTTTTAGTGCAACTCTTAGGGTGCGAATCCAGTTGATTGTCCAGTTGAGTAGCATTAGGGTAGGTCGAGGGTTCAATATTAGGGGCAAGATCATAGGAAAAAAGTGGTGGAGGAGAGGTGGTAGGTTTCACAAGGGTTTATGTGATAATAGGCTTATCAACCTGTCCCAACTCACTACTGCCAAAGCCATTTCATAAAAAAAAAGCATCCCAACAGTCATTGTGTAATTGCAACTGATGCACAAGGATAATTTTAATTAAACCATGATGGAATAAACTAGAATCAGACTTCTGCCTCCTAAACTGCTTTCCCATATTGTACAGACTTCTAAGTAGGAAGTAGGGCATGTTCAATGGGAAGTCAATGAAACTCATAAGCAATCAAAGGTGATACATGAAAACTAACCCAAATCTTCGTTCACACGTAATGATGTGTATCACAATAGCAAGAAGATCATGCCACCTAGGTTTTAAAGATGAGACAGGCATACCTCGATCACAACTAGTAATTTTTCGTGAGGTGAACAACAAAGTCCAGGGAACCTCTTCAACTTTTTCATTCTTGAACCACTTTTTCCTGAAAGCTGGTAAACCCATAGCCTGGCTGAAAAATTCTTCAGTCACCTCTAGATGCAAGTCACCTATCTTCGCTCTGCAACCGTCGAAGGTCAATGCGAACTCTTGGGCAACTCTCAGATTGAAACCCTTAAATTTTTCAATGAATACACACCAACCATTCCTTTCTAAATCATCTCTGGCGTTATCATACGATAACACGGTATGGATGCTAATGGGATAAATATTTACCACTATAGCCATGTTGAACAAAAGGGAATCAACAAAAAACTCAGAGGTAGGGTTTGATAAAAGAACACAGAGCCATAGCCCCAAACAAAAAAATGCTATGACAGTTCAAAATTCGTAGGCAGAGGTGTTAATCACCATGTGTGGGAATGAAATCATGAAGCCCAAGGCCATATAGAGTAGTAATAGCATATTGCACTTCATATGACACCTTGGCATATGGGTACATGTACGGATTTGAACACCTGGAAAACCATAGTACGTACATCCACAGCTTGATTACAAAGGTAAGTGTATCAAACGAAAATTGAATAATGAAAAGTTTTATGAATCAAAACTCCATTAATATCAATAGAAAATTAATGCATGGAGGCCTTTCACTTATGTAACCAAGGAACATTTAGAACCAAGGAGTTATAAACAAGTATAACAATCATGTTCATAGCTAAAATATGACAATTCGATAATAGACCATATGAACAGTTTTCCTTTAATCAAAAATCAAAACAAAGTGTCAATTCCGGCTGCGAGTTTTCATGCTTACAGTCATGAAAACAAAAATCGAAAGAAAGATATGTAAAAAGCGACACATGACAAGTGTCATTTAGTGACAATGGTTATGACGAGTGATGAAAATTTAGAGACCCTGTGTAGGCAGGTTATAAACAATAGAAATTACATTATTGCTGCCAACAATGGCGACATGCTGGGAGAAGAAGTTATCTCTGCCAAATGAACGAGTTCAGATTAGGATAATCAGAAAAAACATCGAATCGAAAACAACCAAAAAGCTATCTGAACGTCGTAAACAAATATAATGCATTCTAGTTTGAGATTATTGTTATTTTAAAAAGATGAAAACTGATAACAATTTTAACAGAAGAGAGTCACGATATTGAACTTAAAATCTTCAATACTGTTGACAGAGTTGCTGCTGCCAGCAGGTGTCCATAGCCTCGACAGGGATGTCAATTAACCCACTTCGATATCTGTATTCTGTCAAGAAGTTCCAGATCAGAACAAACGACATTTAATGTCAAATCGAATCCATATCTGAGAATTTTCATATACTTGACATTGCTTCACTGCCAGACGACCTGTTTAGTACCCCGACAAAGTTATCTTGGCATCATGAATGCATTTACCCGCTGCCAGCAGACCTGTTCAGTATCCCGATGGGTTTACAAGAACTTCCCACAGCTCTCTGAAGGTTTGTTTAAAGATTTTTAATAGAGCGGGGTGACACTGAAAATCCTGGTTTTTGGACACATATTAGTAAATTAGAGACCTTGAAGAAATTTCTTAGTTGTCCTTCATTAAGATCTAGGAATAGTTTGTTAATAAAACCGACTTTCAAGAGCAGGGAGACATCTCTGAATTGTTCTCTTAAGGAACAGGGATAGTGTAAAAATAATTTTTATGGATGATCATGAGTACCTTCAGTTGCAGATTGAAATCAAGAAATTATTTTCAAACAACAAGTTATCTTTAACATGGATGCAAACTTAGAAAAATATCACAATTGATGTTTAAACAACTTTCAGCAGTCATTTTAGAGGGGAAATTTTTTTGTTCTCTTCATCTAAGATGGCCCATGATGTAGACATGTGTTTCAAAAAGAAAAACTGAAATGGAAAAAATCAAAACAAACTAGCAAAGAAAAACAAACAACAAACAAAACAGAAAATATTTACACATTGTACATGGGAGCATCATCAGGCAAAGTACCTTTTTAGAGCTTGGCCATTTATCGAAAAGGTGTCTGGTTGTTCCTCTAAATTTTGTAAATGGATAGAACTGGGACCCAATTTCTCAGCAATTAAAAATGGTCCTAACCACAAGTTCTGAAACTTTGTATGCTCTCCTTTTCACTCGTGAGGTTTATCCCATTTTAGGACAAGGTCACCTACCTCAAATTTTCTGTCAGAGTCAGACTTGGAATCAAACTAGTTTTTAACAATGAGTTGATGTTGATCCAATTTCTGTTTTGCTTGAGCTCTCACTTCTTCTAATTTTAACAAAGCATTAATTTGACTCTCCAAAGGGGGACAATCCTCTTCCTGTACTTTCTGCGATAACTGCAGAGATGGAAGAAGGACATGTGGTGGAAGAATCGCCTACCTGCCGTAAACGAGAAAGAAAGTTGAGTTACCCACAACAGTTTTAGGAGTTACTCTATTAGCCCAGATTGCGTTTAACAATGCATTATGCCAAACGTATGAATGGTCAAAGGCAAACATGTAGAGGGTGAAGTCTTGGGAAAAGTTGGGGCTCATTAGAGGAGGAGTATCTATTATGGCCTTTTTTATTGAATCAAAAGGCTAGCTTTCTAAAGTTACCCAATGGTACTGTACATCCTTTTTTATTAGGTTTTGCAATGGTCTCACCATTTCTGAAAAGCTAGGGACGAATTTCCTAACAAAGTTTATCTGACCTAAGAAAGATTGCATGGACGTTTTTGACAAGGAAGGGTGGAGTTTCGAAATGACTTGATTTCTTTCGGGGTTGATAATCATCCCTTCGCTCGATACAATAAATTTGAGGAGTTTACCTTGTTCTACTGCGAAGATAGATTTTTTAGGATTCAAAGAAATGTCGTACTTACGACATCACTGTAGAACAACTCTTAAATGAGCTAGATGATCTTCTTGATTTTTCTAGAAGATAGTGACATCATCGAGGTAAATTACGACAGATTGATTGATTAATCCTCAAAAAGAGATGTCCATCACTCCCTGGAAAGTGGCACCGACGTTTATGAGTCCAAAGGGCATCTTTCTATAAGCGTAGGTTCCCCATGGAGTGTGGAAGGTGGTTTTGAGTTGTTCTGGAGGGGACATCAGGACTTGGTTATACCCTAAAAAAAAATCCAACAAGTATAATCTTTCAGAACCAGATACCCGTTGAAGGATCTATTCCATGGGAGGGACAGGTTAGTTGTCTTTATCAGACGCTCGGTTAAGATTTCAGAAATCAACACATAGTCGGATTTCACCACTCTTCTTTCAGACAGGGACAAGATTGGAGACTCATTATGTGTACCTAACTTGAATGATTATCTTAGCATTCAGGAGTTTGTTTAATTCCTTCTTGAGCGTTGGTTTGAGTTTTGGGTGCATTTTCCTTAACTTTTGTTGAAAAGGTTGGGTTTGGGGTTTCATAGGGATAATGTGTTGTATGATGTTAGGATCAAAGGTTTTTAGGTCGTCGTACATCCAAGAAAAAAAATCTTTGAATTCCTTAAACAACTTAATAAATGCTACTTTTTGTTGCTCAGAACACCCCACCCCTAAATTAATGCACTATGGGTTGTCTTTAGTTCCCAGATTTACTTTTTCATGCATCAAAGAGGAACTATTCGTTTTACAATTCACTGATTTTCTGAACTTGTTGTGAAGATCATAAAAATTTTCTAATCTAACTATAGATTTTGGGATAGATTTTACCATGTCTGATGAAGATTCTGGTGATCGCAGATCTGGTATTATCGTAAAGTCACGAACATTTTCGTCATGGGTACCTTCATCGATCACCATGCCCTGGAAAGTTTCTTCCATATGCAAAAAATTTATAATCTATTTATCGTCATCAAATACTCTCCAATTTGTGATGTTGTCTAGGACGGATGGTCTGAAAAACAGTTCGACAGAGAATGCATTTGGAGATAAGCCTTCTGCAGGAAAAAGTTTTGAAGCGACGTTAGCTAACAAATCATCTTTCGAATTATTCGATCTAGGAATAGAATTTATGTTAAATGCAGAAAACTTGTTCATCAAATTCCATACCTCAGTTTGATAGCTTTTAAGGTGCGGGGATAAACAGTGGATAGAAATTTTTACCTGTCTAACCACGATTTTCGAATCACCAAAGACGGTCAAATTTTGAATTTTTATATCTAATGCTTTTCTGAGGCCTTGCAAGAGTGCCTCATATTCGAATGTGTTGTTTGTACATTCAAATTCTAACCTGCAATCAGTCAGGGTCTTGTTACCTGCTGGATCGATGAGAATGCACCCTAAACTAGCTCCTTCCTTAGATTTTGACCCATCAAAGTATAGGGACCATATTTGATTTTCATCAGTTGCATGTGTCCACTGAGATGAAGCTAGTGGCCGCGTATATGTCAAAATTTCAGACTGTTGTTCTAGGTTAGTGATAGTGGAAGTTTTGGCCATGAAATTACCGTAAAAAATATCCATCCTCTGTATTTCGAGAGAATCAGCAGAAGGAGTGAATGGTTCATTGGGATCATTTAAATTAGTCACCGTGAACTTCAGATAATGTTCACGATTTACCTTGATTCTATTGGGCTTTTCATTTTCGGGCAGCCACAAGTGGGACCAATCCGTCGCAAAATAGCCATGTAATTGTTCTGACCAGTCTCTACTTAAAAACAAACCATAAACTTCTACAATATCTACAACAATAATATCAATCACTTGATTAACTTTAGGATTAGACAACAATCTTATAAGTACATTTCTTAATTCACCTATCACTTTAACACTAGTTCAATTAAGCTGGATAATTTTCAAGTTGGATGGTTGAACTTCAGCATTAATCTTTTGAAAAATAGACCAAGGCATTACATTAGATGACACACCTGAATCTACCATATAGTTATGTACGTTCCTATTGAAAATTTCAAAAGTTAACAAAAATGGAGGGACATTTCTGCGAGTTATAACAGTGGAAGTTTGTTGCTTTTTACTCGCAGCCTCTGAAACTGGTTTATCTACTTTTGTTACATTATTTATAGGAAGGTATCTTTTCTCGTGAGGCTCGGGTGTAGTTTTGGCGGAGGCCTTCTGAGGAATTTTGGGGTTGTTTTGAACACCTTTGCTGCTGTTCAGATTGTTTTCTGCAATATTCTGAAGCATTTTTTGTAGAAGGAAAGGGAATATTAATAATTCATAAATAGAAATGTTATCCCTAAGCTTTTTTAGATCCTCAACCAAATTATAATCCAAACCTAGGTTTACTGAATTTTGTTTAGTCTCAGTTGATTTAGACTGTTTTGGAGGCAAAGTCGTAGTGATTTCGAAAGAAGGCTTATTTATTGTCTTGCTCCTAGTATTGTAAGGATGCACTGTTTCAAAATTAGCTTGAAAAATATTATCCGAAAAATGTCCGAAAATATTTGGAGAGGATTCATCTTCTTCTGTCGTTTCTTGTTCGGCTACTTCTTCAGGAATCTCAGGAGGAACCAAGTTATCATGTGCTTCTAGAATCGTTTGAATAGCAAATTGTAGGCTTTCTAGATTTAGGCCTTTAGTATTTGAATTAGGTCGGTTGGTGGGAAAAGGCTTCCTAAAAGGGGGTTTGTAAGGCCCTTTTCTTGAAGAAGCTTCTTCAACCATCCTTTTCAAATCTATAACTTGTTTGGATAGTTTTTGAACGACTTTTTGTAAGTTTTCTAAATCTGAACTTTCAGGTTGAGCTTTGTTTTGGGAAGGTTTAGGGAGGATTTCGATTTTATTTTTGGAAGATGAACTAGTCTCTATCTCGTTGCTAGTAGTGTCTTTTAAACCGAGAATGTCTTTCTTGATCTTACTGGCCTCTTCGAAGGATTCTAACAATGTGTCTTTCTTGGATCTCTTTACCCAAATGGCTATGTTTTGATGTAAGGCTTTCGTATAATATGCGATAATGAGATTCTCGGCAGGCATAGAATCTATGGGAATTCGGTTCTTTAGTGTCAAGAACCTTTGATTAAAGTCTTTGATATTTTCTTTGGGGTTCATTCTTAAACTATAAATCTCCATGACTAGGACTTCAGGAGACTTGTTGTCTCCGAACTTCTCAAGGAAACAGAATTCAAATTTCTCCCATGACACGATTGTGTGGGGTCGTTGGGAAAAGTACCAAGTAGAGGCATTGCCTTCAAAGGTGTAGGGAAACAATCTACAGACTACGTCTTCGTGCTCAACACTACAGAGTCTAATGGCTAACATAAACTTTTTGATGTGATCTTGAGCGATCTATTTGGAGTCTGGGTCAAATTTAGGGAGCCATTTCTCTAGGTGCTTGGGTAAAGGATGATGAGGCCCAGGGATGGCCACTGCATCTTGGTCGAGCCAGGGTCTAACGGGATTGTTCGGGTTGGCCATAGGTGTGGGTGGTGTCGAAGGCTAGGATGAGGAACTGCATTCATCAGAGGATTCTTCTCCAGAAGAAGAAGGAGATGAAGGAGGTGGTGATGGTGGTATACCAGATCCTCCTACTGCAGGAGTGAGGATTGGATCTATAGGGTTTAAGGTAAGGTCAGTACCTCCAAGTTGTTCTCTAATATCATATAAGTCTAATGTTTGATTCAGAGTTTGGTTTGGCTGTCTTATACAAGCAAATGCACTATGCATTCTTATGATAGATTGTCGAACAATCTCTTGTATGTTACCACCCATAGGATTTGGAGTTACTGGTTCAACTATGATCCGTAGATCGTCGTTTGATGTGGTTGCTATTTGAGGGACAATGTTGTCATCCAAATGACTTCTAGTTACTATAGGTGAGCAGGTAGGTGGTGGAGGAGTCTTACGGACTCCTCGTGCCCTTGATAGTTTTTGGGCCCTCCTTCTAGCGCCATTTGTTGGCGGGCGAAATTGACCGCTCATCAACTAGAGGAGTGAATCCAGTCCGGGGTTGTCTAATTAACCCAATCCATTTGGATTAATCCATTCCGATGGATTTAGACGCTCTGTTGGCCGATCTAAGTCCTAAATAAAGCGAAAAAACAAAACTAAAGAAAATGCAATAACTTGATAAATAACAATCACTGAAAACTATATATAGATCTAATATATATTTACAGTTTAACTGACTAATGTTTATAAAATAACTCTACTTATTATATGTACAATATACACAAATGATTGTATTTCTAATATATATATAATATGTACACAATACGAATTTTAATCTAAATCCACGAAAATCGAATATAAATTGATTTTTTAAACAACAGTGAAACCATTATTTAATCTGTCCATATTCTAGAAATGAAATATCAAACTGTCTAATTGAAAACATAAATAACAGATAGTAGAAGATGTTTTAATTGCAGGAAATTTTTGTATTCATTAAACTAATGAAATCAAACTAACAAACTGACCTGTTATCACATCCAATATTTTTCAGTGTGTAGCATCCAATCTCTCTGTCTGATGAGGTAAACCCACAACCGATCCTACAATTTCTTCTCATAAATGTGAAGCAGTAATGATGGAATTCAAATGATAGAACATATAAGAAATATGATCACAACAATCTCATAATTTAACAAGCAGCCACATTAAGATAAATCATGTTGTGAGAACTTGTGTATAAACGTTCAATAAAAGATAAAGATAAATCTCTTAATTCAAGTTTGAACAAAATGATTGCTGTGTGTTAAATCTGGAACATAAAACATGGATAATATATAAAATTTTTATCATACCAATTTGAAGTAAACCACGACGGTGAAAGCAATCATAATCTAATTACAAATCGAAATAATCATGACTTGAATAAAACCACAATACTGAAAAGCTAAAGCTGTGAAAAGCATTATATTTCATTCAAGTCTGCAAATGAAAAATCCATAGTCTTACCCCAGGCAGAGATGATCTCATGTTTACAAAATAACATTCTTATATAGGTTACAGGAACAAAATGTTTCCTGTTGATAACATCAAATCTGTTCCAAATATATGGGGGATGCAACCTCCCTGATTTTACTTGATATCAAAATACTAATAGCCTAATCTATTTACTAAAAAACATAAGTTGATATGGCTAGAAGTTGTCAACAGTGCTTCATATCTCCTTGGAATCATGGGTTCCTGTTAACAAATGAAAATGGGGAAATCTTAGATATTTTTTCAATTGTCAAATGAAGCAATTCGAATTTTTATAACTTTCTACAGAATATTACGATTCTGTAGCTAGTTATAATTACAATTGCAATCATATTTTATTCAACAAACAAAACAAACTAAGAAGAATTCTATTCAAACAAATCGTATATGCTAAATTGAGAGTGACAAAAGCATGCTAAACTTTGAAAAATATCATACCCCAAATCATGGGATTAAAACAAATCAAGCAATCTTGGAGTTTACTATTGCTGTCGTTGCCTCAACATTCTTAAAAATGATAGATCCTGTAGTTTTTGGCGTTTGTCTTTTTCTTGAGCTATGGATTGGAGTTTTCTATTATTGTCTGTTAATGAATCCACTAAGTCTTCCAAAGATTTAAGTCGGGACTATAGTAAAGGCACATCTGTATAATACCGATCAATCCAGGATCGACACTCATTACACTGTGGCTGTAGGGACTGTGCATTGGCACTGATAGCATTAACAGTTGGAGAATCATCCACGCAAAAAGTAGGTTTGTCACAGAGTTGGATGCCAGGAAAATAAGGATTATCCTTTAGACATGGAGGTAGGTTACTAACGTAATCATAGCGTCTGTCAGGGCAAAGTCCATATGACAATGGATACTCTTTGGCCAAGAACCTTTGAATTTCTGAATCCGATTCTTCGCTTAATTCAATTGTATTGTTTGTGTCTGCACAGGGTTTGGATTTGTTTCGAGCACATCATGAAATGAGACGATCGACCCTTTTATTCTTATAATTAACATCGACGTTGCCCTTGTGTTTCTTCCCTGTGGGTTTTTTAATGGTTTTAGTGCAACTCTTAGGGTGCGAATCTGGTTGATTGTCCAGTTGAGTAGCATCAAGGTAGGTCGAGGGTTCAATATTAGGGGCAAGATCACAGGGCAGAAGCAGTGGAGGAGAGGTGGTAGGTTTCACAAGGGTTTCTGTGATAACAGTCTTATCGACCTATCCCAACTCACTACTGCCAAAGCCATTTCGTAAAACAAAAGCATCCCAACAGTCATTGTGTAATTGCAACTAATGCACACGAATAATTTTAATTAAACCATGATGGAATAAACTAGAATTAGACTCTGCCTCCTAAACCGCTTCCCCATCTTATACAGACTTCTAAGAAGGAAGTAGGGAATCTTCAACGGGAAGTCAATGAAACTCATAAGCAATCGGAGGTGATATAGGAAAACTAACCCAAATCTTCCTTCACACCTAATGAACTGTTTCACAATAGCAAGAAGATCATGCCACCTAGGTTTTAAGGATGCGATAGGCATACATCGGTCGCAACTAGTAATTTTCCATGAGGTGAACAACAAAGTCTAGGGGACCTCTTCAACTTTTGCATTCTTGAACCACTTTTTCCCAACAGCTCGTAAACCTGTAGCTTGGCTTAAAAATTCTTCAGTCACCTCTAGTTGCACATCACCTATCTTCGATCTGCAACTGTTGAAGGTCAATGCAAACTCTTGGGCAACTCTCAGATTGAAACCCTTAAATTTTTCAATGAATACACGCCAACCGTTCCTTTCTAAATCATCTCTGGTGTTATCATATGATAACAAGGTCTAGATGCCATTGGGCTCAATCCTTACCACTGGAGCCATGGCGAACAGAAGGGAATCAACACAAAACTCGGAAGGGTTTGATAAAAAAATATAGAGGCATAGCCCCGAACAAAACAATGCTATGACAGTTCAGAATTGGAAGGTAGAGGTGTTAATCACTATGCGTGGGAATGAAATCGTGAAGCTCGAGGCCATACAGAGCAGTAATAGCATACTACACTTTATATGACACCTTCGCATATGGGTACGTGTAAGGATTTGAACACTTGGAAAACCATAGTGCGTACATTCACAGCTTGATTACAAAGGTAAGTGTATCAAATGAAAATTGAATAATGAAAAGTTTTATGAATCAAATCTCCATTAGTATCAATCGAAAATTAATGCATGGAGGCCTTTCACTTATGTAACCAAGGCACGTTTAGAACCAAGGAGTTATAAACAAGTATAACAATCATGTTCATAGCTAGAATATGACAATTCAATAATAGACCATATGAACAGTTTTCCTTTAATAAAAAATCAAAACAAAGTGTCAATTCCAGCTACGAGTTTTCATGCTTACAGTCATGAAAACAAAAATCGAAAGAAATATATGTAAAAAGCGACAAATGACAAGTGTCGTTTAGTGACAATGGTTATGAGGAGTAATGAAAATTTAGAGACCCTGTGTAGGCAGCTTATAAACAATAGAAATTACATTATTGCTGCCAACAAACATCTAAACAGAATGGATTTGTTGAAAGAAAGAACAATATAGTACAAGAAATGGCTCGAACAATGCTAATGGATTCCAAATTGACAGATTTCTTTTGGACATAGCCAATGCATACATTATTTCACATTCAAAATAGAGTAATTCTCAGAAACAACATTGACAAAACTCCCTATGAGCTATGGAAAGGGAGACCAACAAATGTGAAGCACTTCAGAGTTTTTGGAAGCAAACGCTACATCAAAAGAGAAGATGGCAGAATGGGAAAGTTTGACTCTTGTGTGGACAAAGGAGTATTTTTGGTTACTCAAGTACAAGGAAAGCATACAAGTGTTACAACCTGAGATTGAATTTTTTTTTGGAAAGCATCAATGTAACAATTGATGAAACAGGTAGATAAGAATTAAAGGAAGAAGAAAATGAATCAATGGAACAACTTTACGAAGAAGAAGAAGAATATGAAGAAGGTGAAGATGAAGAGGATTCAAAAAAATAAGAAGAACAAGTTCAACAAGTCCTTCCAAAGACACCTAGCAGATGAGTAGAAAAGAATCATCCTTCAGATTAGATTATCGGAAAAAAAGATGCAATAGTTGATACTAGAAGAAGAATCCGTTCACCAAAACAAATGCACCGGGCACTCTCATCTACGATTGAACCAACTTGTTTTGAAGAGGCCAGAAAGGATGAATTTTGGAATAAGGCCATGGATGAAGAATTGGATCAAATAGAGAAAAATGACACTTGGGAATTGGTTCCAAGACCAAAGGATAAGAATGTGATCGAAAAAAAGTGGGTATACATGAATAAATTGAATGAACATGGACAGGTTACAAGGAACAAAGCTAGATTGGTATATAAGGGATATGCACAGGTTGAAAGAATCGACTTTGAAGAGACATTTTTCCTAGTTTCCAGAATGGAAGAAATCTTATTTCTTTTAGCTTATGCATGCTCCAAAAATATTAAAGTGTATCAGATGGACACAAAATCAACTTTTCTAAATGGGGAACTTGAAGAATAAGTCTACATTGAACAACTAGAAGGGTTTTAGTTGTTAGAGAATGCAGATTATGTGTGTAAATTAAAGAATGCCTTGTATGGTCTAAAGCAGGATCCTAGAGCATGGTACTCTAGAGTGGATAAATATCTACAGTAGGTAGGGTTCAAAAAAGGAAGTTCATAAATAAACCTCTACATCAAGGTAACTCAAGACAATATTTTATTAATTGAAGTTTATGTTGATGATATTATTTTTAGAAGTACTGATAACAGGTTAAGACATAAATTTGCAAAGGACATGCATAATGAATTTGAAATGTCATTACTTGGAGAACTATCCTTCTTTCTGGGTATTCAGATACGTCAAATAAACCAAGGAATTTGTATTTCTCAAACCAAGTATATCAAAGAAATGCTAAAGAGGTTCGGAATGGAATATTGAAAACTAGTTATCACTCCCATGCAAACCCGTTGCAAGTTGAGAAAAGATGATGATTCGAGGTCTACAGATCAGGGGAAATACAAGTCAATGATTGGTATTCTACTATATGTGACAACATCTAGACCATATGTAATCTAGGAAGTTGGATAGGTGGCATGATTTCAAACAGGACCAAAGGAATCACATGTATTAGCAGTGAAGAGGATTTTCAGATATCTCAATGGAACACAAGAGTTTTGATTATGGTATCCAAAAGGAAACTATATATCACTTATTTCCTACAAAGATGAAGATTGGGTAGGTTGCATTGATGACTGACGAAGCACCAGTGGAGCAACGTTCTACTTGGGTGAGTGTTTAGTATCATGGCTAAGCAAAAAACAATCATCAATATATTTATCTACAACTAAGGCAGAGTATATTGCAGTGGTAGCATGTTGTACATAGATTCTATGGATGAAACAAACTATGATAGATATACAGGTTGAGTATGATGATCCCATTCCAATCTATTGTGATAATACAAGCTCCATTAGTATCTCAAAGAATTTGGTGATGCACTCGAAGACAAAGCACATTCCAATCAAGTATCACTTTCTATGGGAATGGGTTGCAGAAAAGCACATCAAAGTTGAATGTGGGAAAAAAATAACAAGTGGCAGACATATTTACAAAACCGCTTCCATGGGAAGCCTTTGAGTATCTTCACCAGAGACTCATAGTTATTCCTACTCCAAAATGAATTATTTTGAATGCTTATATTATATGTCTTACATGTACACGAGGAAGCACCATAAAGAGGACAAATCATGTTGGGAGATCATATGAGTCAGTTAGGGGGAGCAGACCCAAATGGAAATATATCTTTTCCATTGATGACAAAGGGGGAGAGATTTATGCAGAGGATGGAGGCATGGTTCTAGGGGGAGCATTGGTCACAGAGATGCAATCATGGTTTCAGGGGGAGCATGAGTGATATGATTTTAGTTGTTTCCATCAATGCCAATGGGGGATATTGTTGATTAATTGGATTGGTTTTCATTGATGTCAACCCTTGAAGAAAGTCTGAAAGTGAATTCCAGTAGCACAAAGGTTTGGGTAATGGACCCAAGATTGTTTGATGTATAATGGTATGAGTTTTGATATATTTGTAGGTAAGACTATTATATATGGATATTACATGTCATGCCATTTCTAGTGGTATGTGGAACACCACATAACTCCTCATGGTTTGAGATTTATGGCCTTACGAAGTTGATGGACCCTCATCTAATTGGCTTGAAACCCCAAAAGGTTAAAGAAGTCAAAGTGCTTACAAAGAAGAAATTATTTAAATAATAAAGTGAAGTGACGAAGTCAAATAGGATTATTTAAATAATAAAGTGAAGTGACAAAGTCAAAGAGGAATATGTAAATAATAAAGTGCAGTGACAAAGTCAAAGAGGATTATTTAAATAATAAAGTGAAGTGACAAAGTCAAGGAAGATTATTTAAATAATAAAGTAAATGGAGAACTTTCTAATTATGGAAAGTGGTTATAAGAAGGTTAACCCTAAAATGAGTAAAATGGGTTAAGTGGTCAAGTGGCTATTGGATATATGGACAAGTGGCAACTTGAGCAAGGTTGGACATAGATGACTACATGGACAAAGTGGCCTAGAATATGATTTTAAGGAAGCTACATGGAGAGTATAAATAAGAGGAAAGTCTCTCTCATTTTAATTACACTTGAGAATATTGAATATTTACAGGTGAATGAGGTAACCAAAGGATATCTAAGTCAAATTTCATAGGGAAGGTGAAGTAAAGAAGGCCAAAATGCAAGGGAGAATAAATTCTTTTGATGATGCTTTGTAAGGTATATTATTTATAGGTGATCTCACCATTTTCACAAGAATTATTTTTCTAGAATGATTCAAACCATGAAATTGGGAGGCCATTGAGAAAACATATCCAAGTAGCTATGGCAAGAATTTCAGCTTGTGGTTCATTTTAGTTTTGGAGTTACACTCCATGGAAAATAGGGTTTGTGGCTAGTCCTTAAACTAGTCTAAAACAGGTGTTTCAGGTAAAAACATCATTACTTATTCATAACAAACCCAAATTCAGTAAGAAAAAATGTGTTGGTTAGAGAACAATCTGTAGTAATCTGTGTACAATTCTTAGATCCATACAACAAATATTATCTGTGGGGCACACTTTACAAGTTCGCTCTCTAGAATAATATAGAATTCAACAAGGTATGCCATTTTTTCTATAACTCCTTTTCTGAGAGGTTCCAAGTAGTGAAACCTAGAGGAATTGCATAAAACACATTGAAGAGCAATATGTACTATTTCAATATCTTTATTCATTACAGGTACATAGTTATGATTATTTCAAGTTAGGGTTATTGACTAATACAAAACTAGTCATGTGAGACTAAAGTAAAGTTTGATGAAAATGATAGTCTCTTGTTGTTAAAGTTAAGGAAGTTTTGCAAGTATGTGATCATATACACCAGGTCTATTACAGATTTACAAATCAAAATTGGATGATGAAATTGAGGAGGGATTTTGGTTGAGTTTGAGTTACATGTTGGTGCACTTTTTTATGCTATAGGTTGATTACATGTTGAGGTACAGGTTGATGCATGGTTTAGGTTATTGTTACAGGTTGTTTGGTGCAGGTTAATTGGTACAAGTTTATAGCAGTATATCTCACAGTGATAGTGTGACAGTGGTTCAATCATTATACCTATACATCAGGGCGGTTGGACAGGGAAAGGAAAGGTGGTTGTAGACACCTTTTGGTTGTATCCAGAGAACATAAGGGGTTGTATCCTCCTTCTATTTGTAGCCAAAGAATTGGGAAGTTGGAGATTCCCTCAGATTGTATCTTGAGAAAGTAGGGGGTTGGAGCCTCCTTCCAGTTGCAGCTGGAAAATAAAGGAAGTTGGTGCTTCTAATGAATGTGTAATTATTCAAGACATATAAGAAAAAGCATGCTATGGTTTTCTCCCTCTTTGGGTTTCCACATAAAAACATTGGTGTACTATATATGTGTATGACTGTTCATTTGTTCATTGTTTATTTACTCTGAAAATATTGGACGATAATGATACATTGATATAACACTTGCATTATATGGTTAAAAAGGATTACATTTATCTATTACCAATTCACCTCCCATCTCAGTAATCCAAAAACTGTAGAGGGTGGAACATTCTATTTACAATGGATATCTATCATATTCAGAGTAAATATCTAGGTTTGGTCAACCCTATCAGATGGTATTGTCCATTCCTACTATATTGATTCAAACTACGATAGAGCAATTGACATCATATCATCGAAAACAAGTATGCCACACAAACATTATCAACCTTTTATAAGAAATACTTCTAGTAAAAGAACCATTGTCTATTCCACCCAAACTGCATCAAAACTGCATAAGCATCACATACTATCTAATCAAGATAAAACTCATCCCAATTTTCATCAAGTCATACAACGATTAAACAAAAAACATAGAATGACTTATCACAACTTGAAAAATTTCATACGTGATGAAAAAAATACATTGGTACACTTCCTTCTAGACCTCTGTGTTGTACAACCGTTCATCATGAGGTGAAAGGGAGCTTGACCAAGAAACACAAACTCACATATCACAACCTAAAAAAAATTAAGCGTGCACAACACGATCACATTTTCACACTTTCTGTTGAACACAAACATCACATGTCTAATGACAAAGAACATCATCATTTTCACCATCGAGATGGTGAGGAGGCAATGCTCATAATAAATGTCGATTCCTCCTTCAACATGGATTGTCAACAAATGAAACTCGTTTCTAGTGGAAACCATAAGTTAACCTACCACATGTTGAAAAAATAGATACGTGAGAGAAACAGGTGCAACTAAATATCTCACAATGGTCATGATACTGACTGAGAGGGAAAAATAACATATCGTAGCCTAGAGCCAACACCATGCACTGTTATCATTGAAAACCAACAAAAACTTACTATGCATCCTTATCTAGGGAAGAGAGATGCAAAATCGATCTCTATGAAACAAATTAAAGACACTCCTTCCATTGCATGTGTGATTTGCGAGAAATTGAATTTTGCAAAAAACACCAAGTATTTCACCTTTGACTTGTAAAAAGAATACCTCAGCTTGACACTAAATGATATAACATTTTCCAGTAGCAATATTTGTCTTCCATGCCAACGATCACTTGAAAATGGAAAATTGTCACACTTTGAAACACCTAACCAAATAAGATGTAAAACACCACTACGAGATGTAAGTACACTTACAGAACTTGAAGAGAGACTCGTGTCTCTGCTAATTTTATTTTCACAAATTAGACCCTGGGGTTATAAATGACCCCAAATGGGTTTAACAAGATCAATTCTTAATGTGCCTATCCAACTAGATGTTGTGCAAAAATCCCTGCCACAATTCATTAGTGAGACAATGAAAGTTTATGTATCTCTCAAAATATGTTTGCAATACAAGAATGCATACCAGATAGGTAAGGTGTGAGTGCACATTTTCATGAAAGCATTAAAATAATCATGTTCCAGGTCTCTGTACAAAGCATAAAACATTTGTATAAATGATAAATTGAATAATGTTCTTGAACAAGGAAATTGACAACTATGTACAAATGTTTGACACTACTAGTGAATTTGATACAGGTCATGAATTCGAGAATGAAAGACCTGATGAAACATTGATACATGGATTCACTGACTCACAATGGATTCATGACTTGCAAGACAAGATTTTTGAAAATGCACCTGCTGAAGGGAAACGTCCACTTGGAATATTCAAGGAAAAATTTGCTGAGGAAATGAACTTCCCAACACTGTTCTATGGAGATCCATGTCCCAGTGACATCATAGAATGATTCATCTACCAAAAAATAGTTCGATGGGAACTGCTACTTTCAAGCGGTGACTTCTCCTATCACATAACAATTTTTTTTTTCAAAACAATGTGCATAATAATTGAGAAAGTGCTCTCTTGCATGTGGGTACGAATAAGAAAAGGCCAACTACAAGGAAGAAATTTATTGGCTAGAGATGTCAAGTACAAAGAAAACCTAGAAAAAATCCTAAAATAGGTATTGGATACACAGATTTAAAAAAAAATCACATCTCTCCTGACTACTTGCAACAAAAAAAGAAAACTATATTTGTAATGATGCGACAATTGGGACCCCCAACTTTTTTCATAACATTTACAAGTACAAAGAATCACTTGGATCTATTGGTGGCTAAAGTGTCTACATTATGTAGGAGCATGAAAAGGAAAAAACAAATTGATACAGTGGAAAATGATGGCATTGACTACCTCATAAGAAAAGACCCAGTAACTTGTACTCGTTACTATAGACATAAAATAAATTCTTTGAGGCAATTGATATGTCATGTTGAACCTTTCTTCAGAAAATATCAAACTACCATTTCATGACTGAATTCTAGAACAAAGGGAGTGAGCATGACCACACACTGTTATGGATATAGGGTGAACTAGTCTATGGAAGTGACAACAACTCACAAATCGAGCAATTTCTGGGAAAATACATAACATGCAACACAAATCATTTTCATCCAGAACTTGCCAAAGTTCATAGACATTATCATAAAAGAAGATGTAAAACACGAAAAAAATCACATTGTAGATACAACTTCACTGTCCTGCCAATGAGAACAATAAGAATCATAGAACCAATTAGTTTAGAGGACAATGTTCTCATTGATAAATCTAAATATTTCTTCGCATTTCTAGAACAACGAGACTTTCATGACTTAATGAGCTTCGAAGAATTCTTGGAAAAACTAAATCTAACAGAAGATGAGTACATCCGAGTGATACAATCTACACCTAAACAACCAACAATTTTCCTTAGACGAAAAATTTCACATATTTGGAACAACATTTTATGCAAGGACATGCCAATTATGTGGAATGAAAATATAGATGCACAGTATGTCCTCAATGTATATGTTGTAGCATCATATTGTACCTTGTACATGACAAAGGTTCATAAATCTATAACAAGTGCATTCAGAAGAATACACAAAGAACATGAAAAACATTATATTGATGTTATGCAAATGATACGTACACTTCGAAATACATTACTTAATCTTCAACAAATGTTTGCTCAACAAATAGTCCACATCGCACTTTCCCTACCTCTGAACTGTGGTTTAAGGAAATGTATCTTCATAAACACATGTCTACTTGACAAACACACTTTTGTGCTTAAACCACCGTCTTTGCTAGAACAAGAGCTTGATAATTCAAAGGATGTGATATGTCACTCTATTATTGATTATTACTTCCAACATCCATCTCCTATTAAGCATATTTGCCTAGTAGAGTTCATATCGCATGACAAAAAAAATGGTACACCCATATCAAAAAGAAAAAAAACAAATGTAATCATGGATGATTTTAGGGGCTAAATTTCGCTCATGGGCTAATTTTCCATGGTTTTTCTAAAAATGAGATTTTCTATTTTAAAAATGATTCACTGAAATTCTATAGGATAAAATTATTTTACCTTAAAAATCACCAAAATTTTATAAAAACTATATAAAATCCTTAGAAATTTCAATATTTTTACAAAAATATCGCCAAACATTTATAGTTGGCATATGAAGGATTAGTAAGATTCACCAAGGTTTCTACATTTTAAAATAAATTTCCATCCTTAAAATCATCCCTGAATGCAATACACTTTGTCAAATACAACAAACACACTGACTATGAAAACTATTGTAGAGAAAAACTATTGTTGTACATTCCATTTGATCAAAATGAAAACACATTAAAAATTAACTTCCCTACATGGGAAGATGCATATATTTCTTATGAGACTACAATACAAACCAATGAATCTAGATTTACATACAATGTTAATACAACATGGGGTGATTTAGAAGGTGCAGTTCATGAACTAGAAAACCATGACAATGTTGATGAGACATTGACAAACCATAAAACAACTAGAACTCTCTGTGATTCATATCACTTGCAAGCGTGTTTTCCTTGTCCTCGAGGAGCCTCCATTGAAAAATGTATCAATCTTGGATTTTAGGTCACAAAAAATCCTTTATTTATTGAAAATAACTAATACTACAGAGTTAGACGATTGTTGAATTGAGAACAACAAATAATCCTAAAGGACATTGGAATTAAAAAACACTTAAACATGCACACTCATGTGCAATTGTTCCTTACAAGTAGGGCAGGAACAATAAATACATTCATAGTGAAAGAACTATTCCAAATGCTTATACGAATCTATGATTCAAAAAATTTGACTGAACCTATGAAATCGAAGGGAATAATAGTTTCATGTACATGAACAATTGCATATAATGCAGGTGGAACAACAATCCACTCTGCATTTTTAATTTATTTTAATAAGTCACATTTTCTTCCACTCAAGAAGGAAATGTTAGATACCTTTTCTAAGATCTATGAAGAACTAAAACTTGTCTTCATAGATGAGGTATCTTTGATTGGAAGTTGCTTCTTATATTCCATTGACAATCGACTAAGAAACATAAAAATTGTACACACAAAATACTTTGGTGAAATTGGCACGATATTCTGTGGGGATCTTTACCAGACGCAACCCATCCAAGATTCTCTGATATTTGAACAACCTATGGTCAACATATAAACAATGATGCATGACTTTTGGAAATACAATATAAAATGATTTGAATTACATACTACAATGTCCCAGACAAATGAAACATTTATTGCAATTCTGAATAGAATGTAGACAAATAGCCAAACATATGATGACTTAACATATATCAATTCAAGGTGCATGCAACCTACACCAACAGACCCAACCTTTCCTTACTTGTTCTACACGAATATGGATGTTTCAATGCATTACAGGTACATGCTATCTCTCATGCCTGGCGATGATATCATCATCAATTCAATTGACCTTGAAGAAGACAACCATGGCAATGTACCATGTCATCAACATACAACCACTTTGTCTTTGCAACTTGTCTTGAAATTAGACATGCTAGTTGAAATATATGCCCAGAACTATGATTCACAGGATGGATTAGTGAATGGTGCAGATGGAATAATCAAAGCTTATACCAAAACATACAAATTTGATTCCCTCTGGATTAAGTTCCATGAGCCGCATATTGGCCACCGACAAGCAAACAAGTTAGCTTCTCTATATAATTCAAACACTACGTGCGATTGGACACCTATCTTACAAATATAAAAAACAGTATTGACATTGGAAAAGATAGGTCAACTGAAGATTCATAAACAATTTCCAATTAAAATTGCATGTGCACGTACAGTCCATAGATTACAAGGGCTAACACTTGATAGTGTTTCATTCGACTCTACTGGAATTTGAATACATGGAATTTTATACACAACGTTGTCCCATGTCAGAAGTATAGACTCCTTGTATTTTCTAAGCTCTCATACAAAAGATAATTTCAAAGTCAAACATAAATCTTATATTGAGACACAACGCCTTAGGACTAATGCAAAATGGCATCTACAATATGATTACCAATCCATACAAACAAACTCATATGTATTAATTGTCTCAATTAGCATATGCAACCTACATGCACATATGGATGATATACTCAAGGAATATGACAGAATGCAATCCGATATTATGTGCTTGTAGGAAACATACATGACATTATGCATGCAAAAAAATCAATTTCCAAATCACAATTGCATATCAAGTTACATTACACATGGAGTGATGATATTGGTGAAAAGACATGTGACAATTTTGGAGAATATGCATTTAAAAAAAACAATGTTGAGATGGTGATGGAAAGAGTGAATCTCTATGTTGCTCCACATGCAACATTTCCCAGCATACTGAATGTTATTTCAAATTCATTACAACATTTACATCTGAATGAAACCATTATCATTCTAGGAGACTTCAATATTGACATGCTACAAAATAATGCCAGAACAAAAGAATTGGAAAACTGCATGTGCAATTACAGTCTTCGCTTTCTTTTAGATAAGATAAACCATGTACAAAACACACTTATTGACCATGAATTGTCAAATGTTCCCATTTCACAATACAACCTATTTCTATTAGACACATATTGGTCTGATCACGATACAATTAGTATTGTACTTAAATTATGAAATATACATCAAGCATATTACAAAATCATATTTCTATGTTTCAAAGCATATATTGCTAACTTGTTGCACAAAACAAAATTATTCAGCTAGAATCATCCAACTTCTTAGTTTTTTCTGGTTTGTAATAAATTATGGACAGAAAAAAATTCTATATAGACACAAACATGGATCAAGAAAAAGAATGGTGCATGCTTCTATCACTATCTTTTACTCTATTCCTTTGATTATAGTTTACTATATGTCCATATTCCTTGTTTTTCCTTACATACCAATTTACATTCATGTTCATTGTGTTTTGTACTTTCCTTCATTGAAACAAACAAAAAAACTGGAGAAGACAAAAAAATCTTAACCAAAAATGTAGAAGAAGACATACAAAGGTGCATACTTCTACCCGTATTCCATATTCCATTACTTTGTATTTCATTTATTCTATGTATATTTATTCTACTCATTTGCAACTAAATTTTTCTTTTAGATACTACATATCATCTTATTTGTTAACTTATCTTCATGTCAATTGTATTTTCTATGCTTCTACATTGAAATAAATAAAATTATATTCCATATTTTTTACATGTGTTCGTACATAGCAACTTGGCTTCATGTCCATTGTATTGTCTACATTTCTACATTGAAACAAAAACAGACTGGTTGAACAAGAGGATGAAGCCTTATGTGCCACAACTGAGGAAGATGAAGTACAATCTTCCAAAAGGTATACCAATAGTAGTACTAAATAAAACACAATGCATGTGCCTAATGTACATCCATATCAATTATGAAGAATATACAATTTGTATGAATATTTATTTTTTGTCATGTTTGATGTACACATGTTTGCATCAGAAAAATTTGGACAAGTGACATGGGCATGGGTAGTCAATCATCACAAACATCAACACAACGGCAAGGCCAAAGGTAAAGATTCATAGATTATTCTCTCTCTATGTTTAGGAAACAAATATCCTCAGTTATTTATTCTACTATGCCATGGTAAATATGTTTATGTCATTTACAACACATGATTTTTAGTTCACAAGAACTATTTATAGGTACAAGTGAAATGCCCAACATAGTACAAGGTCCAGAGACTAAGAAGTATGGTTACAAAACTCTAACCTACATATTTTATCCAAATTGTGCATCTACTTGTACATTGTTGACAAAAAAAATAAAATATATATACACACTTCCATTCACATTACTTTTCTTGTTCAACAAAAATGTCGCCAGGTTTAAACTTATAGCACCCAATATACTATCAATAGAAGGCTTGAACAAACATTGAATTGGACAATTGTTCATCAGAGACATAATGGTCGCGTATAGAACCTACTTAGACAAGGAGAACAAAAGTAGATGCATTATGCATGCAGACATGATAGACAACGAAGCCATGATGACATTAAAATTGACTATCCCTACACAACTTGTCCAAAAACATGGAGAGAAGATCTTGTCAGGTAATGGGATATCCATTACAAATTTCAATATATTGTCGAAAACATTATATGACTTTGGTGATTGTGATCGAATTATATTTATCAATGAAACAAGTGTTGTCAAACAATTTCATGTGGTTTTCTCAGAGTATCATTTCGTATTGAACACAAAAATCAACCAATTTCTAAAGAACAACGTCATTTACCCAATTGGAACCATTGGTGCAGTTGTCACATTTGTAGGAAACATTGGATCACAACATATTCTCCATATAAAATATGGAAACTTGGACAATGAAAAGGCAATGGTATTGTTTTCCATACCTTTTTTTTCCCGTTTGATTTGACATGCTCATATATCTCATAAATATTAGATAACTATTAAATTGTTCCATGGTGCAGCTACAATTGTTCTACACCTATGCAGATTTATTTTCCTTAATGGAACAACAATTGCATAAAGGGAAATTTCCAATTATGTTGTGAAAAAGTATAACAAAGAAAATAGATGTTAAAGAAAGGATATTTCGCACAACCCAATCAACATTTGTAACCAAATTGTGAATAGACATAGTACAAGATCTCAAGAAACTAACTAGCTCCACAATTGTTGTATGTATACATATACACCTCCAAAAAGGATTTACACACAAAAAAAAAACAAATCCTTCAGTAGCTTTGTGCATATTTTTTGTTGTGGACATAAATATTATATTTTTAAATATATTAACTGCTATGTTCATGTGGGCAGGTTGAGGGTGTTATGGTTGCAACAAATTACTACTCGACCCCCTTCGAGCCTGTATGTTCCAATTGAAATTTTGTTTCTTCTACCTCTGTGTTCATAAATGATGGCACAATTGATTGTCTACAATGTGTTGTAAAATTCCCTTACATATATATTAATTTCATTAATTCTATCATCTGAACCCTCAACAACACAATTGTACATTGTACAGTTAGAAAACCTGTATTACAAGATGTGTTTTCTGTGTTGACAGAATTTCCATATGAAATATACCTGGAAAAAAAGGAAAAGATTGTCTACATGCTACATGACTTCCACATGCATATAAAATTTACCTTAATTGAGGACAATGCCATATTCCATATCGACTGAACCCCAAAAAAATAAAATTACATATCATGCATTGACAAGAAACGAAACAGTGTGATCTGTTTCTATCCATGTTACCCAATCAAGATATGAATAAAGTTTTCCACTACCATGGAAAAGTGAACTAGACACACATAAGATTGTTGAGTCCAGGAATGAAAATCATAAGAAAAATCCTCATACAAGTATTCCAATTGTGAATAAATCAGGTCCATCATTTGAGATGCCAAAATGGGTTTCTCTTCTAAACGGCAAAATCATGAATTTTCATTAATACTGCATACTTTGGATTGTTCAAAGTCTATTAAGTTAAATGCTGACAGTTTTTTCCAGAACTAGTAACGTTAGAAGATTATCAGGTCAACGTGATCTTTGTTGACACATCCCTCCCAACCCACAGGTCGAAAGTCCACGAACACATGATCTTTCTTCTTCCGATGGCCTGGAGAGCTCTCAACAATAGGCTCTTCTATTTCCCTTTCGGGAAATCTGCACCCACAAATAACCTTGAGGAATTTTCTCCTTTATACTTCAGAAGATTGGACTTCGCAATTTCGTGAATCCAGTGGTCAAGCGCCCTATCTCTCAAATCCCCGAAACCCAAAAATAGTCAACACTTTACCTTTCCCTTGTCTATTTTGGATTTCTCCTTATCGCTAGTTCGTGAGTTGTGATGTCATGCAACTCTGCTCCATGAACCCTGAAATCATGATCCTATTTTTCCTGAAATCCTGAAATGTCAACTCTCAACACGATTCCCGGCGCTGGTCCCACAACTAGAATTTCCACCTTTTCGGGACTTCGCACTTCGCGAGTCTTAATGCAAAGATTTTGGGACTTCAATCCACGAAACCTCAAAATGGAACTCCATGGTTAAATCCAATGGACCTTGATGGCTTGAATCTATGGATCTGCCTCTCCTAAGCTTGAACCTTTGAAAACACTCTCTGTAACTCCCCTGCTACTCTACGAGATCTGATGGCTCATGGGACTTCGTGAATTCTCCACAGAGAATTCCGACCGTTCGTTCTCTTCCTTCTCAAGGACTTATGCAAATTTTTACCAAAGTGTTTTCCAATGGTACTTAACCACCTGTGACACAAACTTGCGACGCTTTCTCAATACTCCAATGCACCAACTTCCTGTGCTCCTCTTTGAAAATTTTGAAGGCTTTATCCTTCCTGAGTTTTTTTTCAACTCTGAGTCTTAAAGAAGACTCCTGCACACACTCCTTGCGGAAAATCCTTCAATCACTCCAAGGAATTGAAGTCCTTTGACTCTGTGCACTCGTTGCAGCAGCAGTCTCTCAACACTTCATTTAGGTTCACAAACTTTGAGACTTTACTTGGCTTGCGCACACTTTGTATGGCTCCTATGCCTAAATGCACTTCTGAGGGAATGAGAACAAAAGCTATCTTATCTGAGATTTTAGAGACAAACCTCTGAACCCTTTGTCAATGCACTCCTTGCGGACAATTCAAATGCACTCCTTGTAGGAACTCTTGCTCAGATAGAGAAACAATTGAAACTCATTTCCCTTACCCTCTCTCTCTCTCTCTCAGATTTCAAACATTTAACAAGAAATCTTTCATACATAGCATAAAAGTGATTGCATGACAGAAAAATATAATCATTCATGAGAATAACATTTAGTAATGCATACACAGAGAATATTTGAATGGCCTGAGTCTGAATCAAAGCCCTTTTTTATTAATCCAAAACTTTTGTACATGGAATTCTTCTACATAGCTCTCTGCTTCTTCTCTTCTATGCTCTATGATCTCAATTTACATAATCATCCCTCCATTACAGTACACAATGAGGGTGTCTATATCATGTTTCCCTCTTTCACTCTAAATTGTCTATTCTATGCATTAAATTCTATCTACTTGCATTAACTATTATAAATGCCTTCTACCTACTAAGGACGAGAGAAGATCGCACAAGGTCCTTTTACATTATACAAGTGTGCCTCCACTTGATGACTTCATTAATGTTTCAAGATATTCTCTAAATTTTCACTGGGTGTTTTTCCAACTGTCTTTTATCTCCGCGCTGGCTCGCTTGAGATGCTCCTGCACCATACTCCCTTGTGTGAAAAATTTCATGGGATCCTGCCCATGAGCTCGCGCACAATCTGTCCATGCTTCTGGATCTCTGCTTCATTTACCCAGCTGACATGTTCAACTGGATGGCCCTTCCATTTGACCAAATACTCAAATTATTGCTTTCGCTTGGTCTTCTTGATGACCCTTTTGTCCAGTATGCGCTCCATCTACGACTTTTCTGCAATTGGAATCTACTTTCTCCACTGAACCTCTGGCTATTCATTTCTTGTCCTTGCTTCCTCATATTTTTATGGGTACAAATATGAGATATTGAATATTGAAGAAATTCCAATCTCATCGGGTAATTCAATCTTGTAAGCATTTGCCCCAAATTTCTTCAAGACCTTGCATGGTCCAATTTTCTTCATTTTCAGTTTATTATATGTTCCTCTCAGGAACCTTTCCTTTCTCAAATGTGTGAGGATAAGATCTCCAACTTCAAATTGAAGATGTCTTCTATGCTAATTTTATCTTCGCTTATATTCTTGGCTCGAACTCTGCAATCGTTCCTTCACCTAGCTGTGAAGTTCCTTCATCGCCTCTACGAAATCTTCTGCACTAGCACTCTTAGTCACAATCTATTCTGAATCCCTCAACTCAGAAAATCCTCTCGATTGCATGCCACAGACAATCTGAAACAAACTCTACCCTGTGCTTCTATTAACTGAGTCGTTATAAGCAAACTCCGCCTGTGGTAATATGTTATCCCACTGGATGTGGTTTTCTATCACCAAGCTTCGTAGCAAGTCTCCCAGACTTCTGTTCATAGCTTCTATTTGTCCATCCGTCTGAGGATGATAAGCTGAACTAAATGACAAGTTCATTCCCAGTTTCTTCCATAAGGTCCTCCAGAAGTGTCCTATGAACTTAGTGTCTCGATACGAAACTATGTTTCTTGGCAAGCCATGAAGTCGAATGACTTCTTTGAAAAACAGATTCGTAATGTGAGTTGTGTCACTGATTTTCTATCATGGAATGAAGTGTTCCATCTTGGAAAATCTATCCACCACCAAAAAGATCGAGTCAAACCCCCTTTGTGTTCTTGGCAACCCCAATATGAAGTCCATTTTGACTGCATCCCACGGCCTCTCAGGTATGGGAAATGGTTGATAAAATCTTGCATTCTACCTCTTTCCTTTCGAATGCTGACAAATTCTACATCTGTCCACAATTCTTTTGACTTATGCTTGCATTCCTGGCCAAAAATATGACTCATTCAATTTTGCGAACGTCTTGTCATGACCAAAATGCCCGGCCAATCCTCCACTGTGTTTCTCCTTCAACAAATTCAACAAATTGGAATACAAAGATGATTACCTTTAAACAATAATCCTTCCTGGATCATGTATTCTGCCCATTGGCTTTTATCTCTGAGAATTGGATTCTCATCTATTTTGTATGCCTCTTTAAAATCTGGATCATTTCTGTACATGTCCCTGAGATCATCAAAAGCCAATGTTTTGACTTTGAACTCCTGCAATAGCAAACACTTCTTGCTCAAAGCATCAACAACTTTGTTAGCAGTACTAGAAATATGTTTAATGACAAATGTGAAATTTTTCATATGTTCAACCCATTTTACATGTCTTTGATTCAAATTTTCCTGTTGAGTCACAAATTGCAATGCGTGATTGTCACTGTATAAGACAAACTCCTTAGGAATTAAGTAATGTCTCCATTTCTTCAATGCCTGAAAGCATATAACTCCTTGTCATAAGTGGAGTATTTTATCTTGGCTTCATTCAACTTTTCACTGAAGTACGCTATCTTCCTATATTCTTGTCTCAATACTGCCCCTATTGCAAATCCACTTGCATTGCATTTCACTTGAAATGTCTTTTTGAAATCAGGCAACACCAGAATTGGTTGTTTCATGATTTTCCTTTTCAACAAATTGAAACTCTTTTCGGCTTCTTCCGTCCAGTGAAAAGACTTGTGTCTCTTCTTTACCGTGTCCATCATCAGCCCACTAATCCCACTGAAATTCCCAATGAACTTTCGGTAGGAACTAGCCAATCCATGAAAACTTCTCACCTAAAAGATATTCTTTGGTGACGACCAATTATTGATTACCTCCACCTTATCCGGATCCATCCTCAATTTATCTGCAGAAATAACAAACCCCAAATAAATGAGCTCTGTCTTCATGAATGAGGACTTCTTCATGTTTATCAGCAGCTTCTCCTACTGTAACCTCTGCATCACTATAGCCAAATGTTTCAGATGTCCAGCTTCTGTTTTGCTGAAAATCAATATATCATCAAGATATACGATAACAAATTTTTCGATGAAATCCTTGAGGACTTCATTCATCAACCTCATGAAAGTACTCAGCGCGTTTGTTAAGCCAAATGGCATAACAAGCCATTCATACAACCCCTCATTAGTCTTGAAGGTTGTCTTCCATTCATCACCTTCCCTCATGTGAATCTGGTGATAACCGCTTTTCAAATCAATCTTCAAAAAATATTTTTCTCCACTCAAGCAATCCATCAAATCATCCATCCTTGGAAATGGAAATCTATACCTAATGGTTATCTTGTTAATTTCCCTCGAGTCAGTACACATCCTCCAGCCTCCGTCTTTCTTTGGACTGAATACTGTCAGAACAACACACGGACTCAAGCTTCCCCTAACCAAATCCTTGTCCAACAAATCCTGGACTTGTCTTTTGACCTCTTCATTCTTCTGCGGCATCAATCTGTACGCTACTTTGTTTGGCAAACTAGCTCAAGGTATGAGATCAATATGATGACTCACACTTCTGATCAGTGGCAATGAACAAGGTATTTCATCCACTACTATGTCAGTGAACTCTTCCAGTAGTTCCTGAACCTCTTATGGTAAATCGTCTACCCTTGTGCTGGTTAGAATAATCTTTGGCTTCCTGACCACAATGAATTGTGGTTCCTCTT
>JASDQU010682335.1:0-14144 GCA_032191745.1 Picea mariana | reverse complement strand
GTCATATTTTCATGGTCTACCCAGCAATAGATGACAAACATCCATAGGAATAACATCGCATAATATCTTATCATTATATCCTCCTATCTTAAATTCAACTAAACACTGTTTAGTGACAGTTACCTGGTGTCCTTTTTGTAGCCATGAAACTCTGTATGGACTTGGATGATCAATCGTTTCTAGCTCAAGTTTTTCTACCATCTCTGTTGAAACGAGATTATCTGTGCTACCATTGTCCACAATGACTTTGCATACCCTGTCTTTGGTTTTGCAACTAGTCCGAAAAAGTCTGTTTCTTTGGATTGAACTCTCCACCTCCTTCTCTGGTGTTAAAAGAGCTTTTCGCATCATCATCAATCTTCCGCCTTTAGCATCCTCTGCTTCAACATTTCACCTCTGTGCTTCGGCAATGTGAGTTTCACCACCTTCTTTCTTTTTTTCTGGACACTCATAAGACTTGTGTCCATTCTTTTCGCATGTGAATCATTTTATTACTCCACCTCTTCCTCTTCCTCTACCTCTAGTACGAGGAAACATGTTGTTATCATCATACTCTCCTGTCTGATCAACATGCTTTCTTCTTTGTTCATCATATTGCCCTTGCTGTGAGCTTCAACCTCTCTCAATCTAAGGTTAAGGTTTCTTCCATTCTTCCTTAGGCTTCTGATTTCTATCTTGGACAACTGATTTTCCCCTGGGCTGACTTCTTCCTTGGCCTCTTTGACCCTTCTTTCGGCTTAGATTTTCTTCCACCTTTAGAGACATTTTATAAGCATCTTCCATCATTCAGATGGTCAACATACTCATCTCATCCTGAATTTTGTATCTCAGGCCATTCATATAACTAGAAACTTTTTCATCATTAATTTCACGATGACCTTCTCTGATGTTCAACCTGTAGAACTCTTCAGTGTACTCCTTCACTATCATCAGCTTCTATCTCAAATTCTGCATTCTTCTAAACAAAGTAATTTGATAGTCTCTGGGGATGAATTTCACCTTCATATTTGCGATCATCCTATCCCAACTCTTGATCTTCTGCTTACCTTGGCAGCATCTGTCAGCTTGTAGCTCATCCCACCACAATGCTGCATGTCCCTTTAATCTTGTGACAAAATGTTTTACCTTCTTGTCCTCTTCGACATCTTCATAGTCAAAGTATGTGTCTAGAGCTCTAATCCAATCTAGAAGCTCCTCTACATCTAGATTTCCCTCATAAACTGGAATGTCCATCTTGGCTCTTGCACTCATTCTTACATCAGCTCTAAGCAAGCATTCATTTGTTGCATCTTCTACTATGACTTCTTCTTCTCCACGTACAGCTTCATCTTCGCTTTCAGACTCACTGACATCTCCAACATCAACTGTGTGCCTTTGTCTTATTTCCATGTCCATGATTCTGGTGCGTATGTCATGCAGATCTCTCTCCACTTCTGGATTCTACATCTGCCTGCCCCTTCTTCTGGAAATCTCCCTTTCCTCTTCTGCATTGGGAGTTTGTCTATCCTTTCTCCTCGGTGGCATGGTGAATCTTCTTTTCCCTGCTACAGAAAGAAAATAAACATTTTTGATCTTTGATACTAGAAATGACGCAGCCCTCCCAACCCGCAGGTCGAAAGTCCATGCACACAGGATCTTTCTTCTTCCGCTGGCTCGAAGAGCTCACAATAATAGGCTCTTCTATTTCCCTTTCGGGAAATATGAACCCACAAATAACCTTGAGGAATTTTCTCCTTTATAATTTGGAAGATATGACTTCGCAATTTTGTGAATCTGGTGGTCAAGTGCCCTATCTCTCAAATCCCCGAAACCCGAAAATAGTCAACAATTGACCTTTCCCTTGTCGATTTTGTATTTCTCCTTATCGCGAGTTCGTGAGTTGAGATTTCATGCAAATCTGCTCCATGAACCCCGAAATCCCTATCTTCTATTTCCCAAAATCCCAAAATTTCAAATCTCGACACGATTCCTGACGCTGGTCCCACAACTAGACTTTCCGCCTTTTCAGGACTTCGCACTTCGCGAGTCTTAATGCAAAGATTTCGGGAATTCAATCCACGAAACCCCAAAATGGAACTCCATGGTTAAATTCAATATAACTTGATGGCTTGAATCTATGGCTCTACCTCTCCTGAACTTGAACCCTTGAAAACACTCTCCATAACTCCCCTACTACTCTGTGAGATCTGATGGCTCGCAGGACTTTGCGAATTCTCCACGGAGAATTCCGACTGTTCGTTCTCTTCCTTCTCAAGGACTTCTGCAACTTTTTACCAAAGTGTTTTTCAATGGTACTTAACCGCCTGTGACACAAACTTGTGACGCCTTCTCAATGCTCCAATGCACCAACTTCCCATTCTCCTCTTTGACAATTTCGAAGGCTTTATCCTTCCTAAGTTTTTTTTCAACTTTGAGTCTTAAAGAAGACTCATGCACGCACTCCTTGCGGAAAATACTTCAATCACTCCAAGGAATTGAAGTCCTTCGACTCTGTTCACTCACTACAACAGCAGTCTCTCAACACTTCATTTAGGTTCGCAAACTCTGAGACTTTACTTGGCCTGCGCACACTTCGTATGGCTCATGTGCCTAACTGCACTTCTGAGGGAATGAGAACAAAAGCTATATTATCTAAGCTTTTAGAGACAAACCTTTTAACCCTTTGTCAATGCACTCCTTGCGGAAAATTCAACTGCACTCCTTGTAGGAACTCTTTCTCAAATAGAGAAACAATTGAAACTCATTTCCCTTACTCTCTCTCTCTCTCTCTCTCTTAGATTTCAAAAATTTAACAAGAAATCATTTATACATAGCATAAAAGTGATTGCATGACAGAAAAATAAAATCATTCATGAGCATAACATTCAGTAATGCATACATAGAGAATATTTGAACACCATGAGTCTGAATCAAATCCCTTTTTTATTAATCCAGAACTTTTGTACATGGAATTCTTCTACACAACTCTGTGCTTCTTCTCTTCTATGCTCTATGCTCTCAATTTACATAATCATCCCTCCGTTACAGTACACAATGAGGGTGTCTATATCTCGTTTCCCTCTTTCATTCTAAACTGTCTAATCTACAGATTAAATTCTATCTACTTGCATTAACTATTATAAATGCCTTCTACCTACTAAGGACGAGAGCAGATCACTCAACATCCTTTTACATTATACAAGTGTGCCTCCACTTGACGACTTCATTAATGTTTCAAGATATTCTCAAAATTTGCGCTGGGTGTTTTTCCAACTGTCTTTTATCTCCGCGATGGCTCGCTTGAGATGCTCCTGCATCATTTGTTCATGGTAATATCAAAAGAAAATGTTTATAGTGATATTGGTTCATACTAATATAGAAATCAACGAATTTTTTGGTGCCCATTTGGGAGTTTGGTTATAGAAGGGATACAATGCCCACTCCTTGTTGATTTTTTCTTGTGTTGTGTTTTCCAAACTTTTGATCATGTGCTTTTGTGTTGTAGTTCAAGGTTCTCATGGGCCTAGTTTTTGGATTGTGATTGGATAATAGATTCAGGATCTTAGTTCTTTTTCTATGATCTTAAAGAATACACAGGACCTGCCTTTCCTTTTAATGCAGGATCTATGGAGCAAATTCAATATGTACTTCATTTAACTAGTTTTGTTTGATTAATGAAATTACCAGTATTCATTTTTGGAAATATTTTGAAGAAAAAAAAATTATGTCCCAGCTGAAGTCAAATGGAAATATTCTATCAACCCCGCAAAATTAAATTTCAAGTTCTCCATTGCTATACTTACGCTCAAATTGACAGTACAATAACTTTATTTCAACAACCCTCCATTGATTACTATTTATCTTTTTGATGCTTCTCTTATGCAAAAACATCTTCGAAACTATAGGTATGAGTCACTTTCTCTATTGCTTGATTGAATTACTTGTAAAGTTGTGTAAACAACTTCATAGTTGTTGTTGGTCCTAAATTCTACCCCTTGCTGCTAAAGGGCAGAGCTAGGACACCACAAGTTTGGAATGCTCGTTCTTTTCAATTTGTTGATTAGTTAGAGAGTTGGTTCACGAAGACAACAACATGGAGAGATTGGAAAGATGATATGCATGAGGGCTCTCCTTTCCTTTTGTTACACCAATGTAAGACAAGTGACGTACTAAAGGTAAAAAATAGAGGGAAACATAAAACCATTCAATGAATAATCTGGTGCAAGAAATTTTATACTTAAAATAATGTTTCAACACATTAAACAATGTATCAAAAATACAATTATTGTGGCAGGTTCCAACACAAACAAATCTTCATCAAAGCATTAACATTTCTCACAGGCACCCCAGGTGCCCCCCTAGTCACTTGAACGAATCGATAGTTTGATCTACCAAATCAAACTCTCTGTTATCGAATTGACAGAGGTGATTATTATGGGATCTGAAAAGTGTTTTTGTGTGGATCTTGAATTGGAAAAAATTGTTGGTTATTTTAGTTTTTTTAAGGTATTATCATAGTAAGAATGTAACATTATGCTAGCCCATTGTTATCTACAAAGGTGTTGACATCATGTCCCTCTTTAATATTGTGCATATATTACAGCTTGTCAATTTTGAGAATATTCTTGCATATAAATATGTTAAGTCATATATTTTGTCTATTTCTTATGGGTTTGAGAAACATTTGTGAGCCGAAAACACCCTTTAAATTGGAACATGGTTTAAATTTGGGCCACAAAAATACTGTTAAAATGAAATAATATGAATAATATTGAAATAAATATAAACAAATTCTCTTTGAACTTCAACCTGAGTCTGTTGAGCTCCAAGTATATTCCATAGCTGAGAATGTTTTTCCCATAGTTAGTGTGTTTCTATTGCTTGATAATTAGGAGACTAGGCGTTGTTGTGTGAGGGATAAATTTCTTTTCTCCCTTTCTTTTCCCTCTTCTAAAATTACCAATTTTTCCCTCTTCTTCTTCCCCTCTATTATCCCTTTATAATTCTATACTTAGTCACATTTCTATGATCGTAGGTTCCTGGGTTGGTGGACTGACAGATCCTCATCTCCATCTATATCCTCACATCATGATTCCAACCGACCATCGTTCCTTTCCATACTTATCCAATCTTATGACCGTGGGTTCCCGGGTTGGCACTATCGAACTCTCATGCCCAGTGTTCCATGATATACATCTTGCACCCAAAACTTCTGTGATATACAATTCAAACTCGAACTCCTCAAACTTACAAGCTTCACTCTACCTATGATGAGTCTTTCTGAGTCCGTCTGACCACCCATATTTTCCATACTTAGTCGATTCTTCACCTCTTATTGTCACAGATTCACGGCTTCACGAACTCCTCGGTTCACAAATGTTTCAAAGAATTTATCTCTCTCATCCATCCCCGCTACCTTCACACCCTTCCCAATGCACATTAATTATTCTTTTATTAGTGACAAATTACCACACAGATTCGAAAATATTGGCATTAATAAGATGAAATCTCAAGGACATCTCCCATTAAAACGCATTAAACCAAGATTTATGGGAGATTATATTATCATCCTCCAAAGTTCATTTTAAATACTATCAAGACACAATTATTGTCACAGGTTTCAATACAAACAAATATTAATAAAAGCATTAGCGTTTCTCACAAGAACCCTAGATGCACCCTAATCGCTTGAACTAATTGATACTTTGATCTACCAAATCAACCTCACTATTATCGAATTGGCAGAGGTGAATATTATGGGATCTGGATTTTTTTTTTGTGGATATTGAATTGGGAATTTTTTTTGGTTATTTTAGTTTTTTTAAGGCATTATGCCTCGCCTTTCCATACTTAGTTGATTATTCACCTCTTGTTGTCACAGATTTATGGGTTCCTAGACTCTTGGGTTCACAAAAGTTTCAAATCATTTTTCACTCCCATCCATCCCCACCACCTTTGCGCCCTTCCCAATGAACATTAATCATGCTTTTATTAGTGACAACTCACCACATAGATTCAAAAATAATGGAAATAATAAGAGAAAAGGTCGAGGAAATCTCACATTAAAATGCATTAAACCAAGATTTACGAGAGATTATATTATTATCCTCCAACTTTCAATTTAAAGACTATCAAGAGAAAAGGAACGTTCTCATCACCTTATGGTTGTATCTCGACAAATTTTTTGTGGAGATACATTGAATATTTTTGGGCATGAGGACCAGAGTTTTCAGTGGTTGAAATCTTATTACTACTACTCATCCCCTTATGCCCAGAAGAAAGTTATCTAGATGTCTGGAATTGTGTGAGTAAGTTGTGTCCCCAATTTTTTTGACTGTAATGGGTTGGTCACCTGGTGCACTGAGAATTATATTCTAAACCAATGGATTATCCAGTTTCAGGACCATTCCCGAGTCTCCCTATCGCCTCACATATTTCAAAATATGTTAAGATTTCATGAGCCAACGCTTACTTTCAAGGGAAAGGATTGTAGGGAGTTCTTAAAGAAGCATGATAATGGATTGGACCTCTTACTAAAATTATTATAAGACCTAGTGGTCGTCCCTAAGGACATCACCATATTACAAGTCAGTGCATTCAAAAACCCTTTTCGGGAAATTGCATGGCTTTTCATGAGGATAATGGGACAAGAAAGTACAACCAACATCTCTTACATGATTCTGTATATTTTATATTTTACGATGAAGGAACAAGCCATATTCGATTGGGGAAAGTTGATTTCCATTGAAATCTCTTCCCAATTATCGGAATACAAAAGGATGAAGACATTATTTATGTCATCTTGTTTAATTTTCATGATAGCACATTGTTTTCCATTCCCCATATTATCTTTGAATAAGAAGGTAAACTACTAATTTGACCCAGTAACCTTTTGGTACTAGACATTATGGAGACACAAGGACTCAAAACATTTTTATGAAGTATTTAATGATTTTGTTTGAGTTTTTAAAGGGTTGATATTTGCAAAGGGTTTTCCCCAGATGTCTGACCAGGCGAGCAAGTTCCAGGATAGGAAGGGGACACTGGAACAAATGGACAACTATAATGTTATAAGGATTTTTGGATCCAAAGAAAATCCTTCCTTCCTTCCATGTCACATATCTGATACAATGTTTTTTGCTGAGATAGCAAGGCAGTACACCTAGTGGTTTCATTTTTTCCATTAAAAGAGAAAAAATCAATTCATGCCTCTTCCTTTGAAAGTTGGGGGTTTCATATTTAGGAATATGAGCAATATTGACCAATTCACGAGCCTATTCCACATCCTCAATTTGAAATATGCTAAAAAGTAAAAGGGTTCGACCAAATCAAATTTTTCTAGAACACCTATTGATTGTCAATTTCATAAATTCTTTCATTAACTCTATACTAAATGAAGATGAAGATAATGCCTCAGGCATTCCTACTCATGACATCGGTGACCTGGAGACAATACTCAAAAACAATGATTCGTAAAAGTGGAGGCAAAAAGGTCTAAGTGAGAAACGTTCCCAATCTCCGACTGCCACACCCAAGACTATAACATCTCGAAGAAGCACTCCAACGGCCTACCGAAGTAAGAAAGTCACACACAATTATTCAAGAGAAGGAGGAGATAAGAAACCTCCCTACAGAAAAATTTAAAGTTCTCATAAACTTCCCATGAGCAAGAAACACAAAAAAAAATTGTGCAAGAAGAGGAGGTACCGAGGGGAGAAAGTGATATCCATGATCTCTCCCTCGAAGATATGGAACTAGAAAGTGGCATTGAGAAAATGTTCCCTGATGAAGAAAACTAGAGAGAACTGCTCCCTAGAACCCTTAGATGGAAATAATTGGGACCAAGACCTTCGACGAAGAAGAGTCTTTTTCATTTCAGAGCGTTGTTTTTTACAGCGAATCTAAAAAAGGTTATTGAAAAGAGAGATGTAAAGAATGAGAAGGGGAAATATCATTCAGATATTAACCTATAGAACATGTGGCCTTCCCAGATCTCCCAGATAAAGCGATCAACTAGAGATTTTCTATACAACTCTATTGATGGCCTTGAAGTGGAGAATGTCAGGTAAAAGGAGAGAATCAAAGAATTGGAGGGAGTTGTAATGCCCCTTCCACTATTGGCTATTCCTTTGGCAATGATTGGGCCTACCACACCTATGGAAAAGTTAAAAGGATCAGTAAGCCTTCTCACATCAGCTTGAGGCTATGTGAAAAAGAATATAAGAGAAGAATGGAATTAATCAGAGAGGCTTAGGAAATGTCAAGAGTATGGTCTCTTTCGGTACAAGAGTGCATGATTTTCATGAATATCTTCAAGTAGATTTGAAAAATGAGCAAGGTTTCTACCTCGATGCAGTTGTACCATTTGGTGTTAAAGTTACTAGTATGATGGAATTGAAAAGAAAAAAGGAGGATCTCCCTTCCCTAAATCGAATAAACCAACTAAACGCATGCTGGAAAGAAAAGGTAAAAAACTTGAATGGTGTCATTCAAGCATGTAGCCAGGCCATATCTAGAAGAGACAAACTATTCAAAAACCTAACTGAGATAGATCTAGCTGGAAGCACCAATGAAGTCCAAGACTCAAAATTGATATTCAACTCGTTGTTTTTAACCTAGCAATCATTTGATGAATAAGTTGAGATCTCTAAAGGGAAGTCATTTGAAAATTTTTATGGCATTCTTGAATATGGTGAAGATGACATGAAAAATGGGCTAGTTGATTATTCGATTAAAAACCAAGATATTGAAGAAGCATTGCGCAACATATGTATTGATCTAAGGGACTTGGAAAGTGAACTCTTCAATATAAAAATCCGGCATGAAATCAACATGGCGCCCATGAGGAGATACATCAAGGAGTGGTTCAAAAAGGTTTTCGACAAGCTTACCAATGAAGGGAAAAGGATGGTTAAGACGGTTCCCATAAACGAGGATGAAAGCCATAAAAGGAAATCAACGAGAAAATGACAAGGCATGAGATACCATCATAGTAAGTTCATAATGATCGCATTTGTTTGTCTTTGTCAGTCTCTTCATCCAGTTACTCTACCTCTTTAAATATAAAGGTTTAACCGAGGACTGACAATTTTCTCTTTCTTCTTTCCAAGGCTTGTTGTCTTCCATCGCCCACTTTCTTCTTTATACAAGCTTGATTCTTATACATATTTGATTTATCGTCTGTGGGAGCCCCAATCCCAGTGATTATGACAAATGCATTTAAATTTCAGAGAATATGTACTGCACTATATCGTTTTTTACAAATTCCAACAAAGCTATTTTGGAAATAATCTTGATTGTATTTTTTAACCGAGTTTATCTGAATATAAAATATTTGAGGTTGTTGTATAATTATCTCTTTTTTGCTGCCCATGTATCACAATGTCAAAGTTCTCTTGTGCATGCCAATAATTTTCTTTTAATTTTTATGTGATCAGATATCATTAGCCTTGCTATGATGGATGTGAGCAAGTTCTATGTATTTACATTACATATACGAATATGTGCATCTCCTATTCCATTCACAGGAATTCTCTTTTTACAAGAAAATTTAAAAACATCTTCCATTTCTGTTATATCTATTTTACTTTCATTTGAGGGACTTATTTAAAGGTCCCACATTTTACAAATTTATGGTGTTTTACAATGTTTGAAATTGTTTTATTGAATTTTTGTAATCTTAAAAAAACTTTAAATCATTTTCGTAAAAAAGACAACAAATCAGTGGACATATACAACATGGAAACTTAGGTGTTGATGTCATGTTCCTATTTAATATTGTTCATATATTACATCTTGTCATATTTGAGAATATTATTTCATATAAAAGTGTAAAGTCATATATTTATTGTATATTTCTTATGGGTTTGAGAAAAATTTGCAAGCCGAAAACACCCTTCAAATTCGAACATGGTTTACATTTGGGCCACAAAAATACTATCAAAATAAAATAATATGAATAATATTGAAATAAATATAAACATATTCTCTTTAAACTTGAACCTGACTTTGTCGAGCTCCAAGTATGTTCCATAGCTGAGAATGTTTTTCTCATAGTTAGTGTTTTTCTATCGCTTGATCATTATAAGACTAAATGTTGTTGTTTGAGGGATAAAGTTTTTTTCTCCCTTTCTTTACCCTCTTCTATACTTAGCCATTTTTCCCTTTTCTTCTTCCCCTCTGTTATCCCTTTCTAGTTCTATACTTAGTCACATTTCTATGATCACGGGTTCCCAGGTTGGTGGATTGATAGAACCTCAACTCCATCTATATCCTTACATCATGAGTCCAACTGACCGTCGTTCCTTTCCATACTTAGCCAATTTTATGACAGTGGGTTCTCGGGTTGGCGTTATCGAAATTGCATGGCCCATGTTACGTGATATACGTCTTTCACCCAAAAATTTCGTGATATACAATTCAACCCCAGACTCCTCGAACTCACAAGATTCACTCTTCCCATGATGAGTCCGCTTGAGTCCATCTGACTGCCACTCATTTCCATACTTAGTTTCTTCTTCACCTCCTATTATCACATATTCCCGGGTTCACAAAAGTTTCAAAGAATTTATCGCTCCCTTCCATCCCCACCACCTTCGTTGCCTTTCCAATTATAATACCCCGGATTTTGAACTCGCATTTTAAATAATGTATTGTTACAATGATGAGAGGCCAAGGTGCCCAAACAATTATTAAAGGGCCAGTATTCCCATGAAGTGTAATGTTTTGATCATTTTTAATAATAAACACATACCTGGCTTCTAGATGGATAAGGATTAGAGTTATAGGAGGCTATGATTGCACAAGAGAGGGGGCTTGAGGGGATAAATGTTTATTCCTATGTTAATTACCCTTTTTTCCTAAGGGAGGGGATCGGTTATGTGAGTTGTTTGGGGAAGGTAAGGAGGTTCTTGATTCCCCATGAAGTTACTTAAACCCGCCTTTAGTCTGATGGGGGGGTTCGACTGATGGCTTGTTCATTGGTTTCCTATATGTTCATTTATTTCCCTCACACACTTTCATGCACCCACTTACCCATTCATTGATCCATCCTCATTCGTGTCTTGGCTTGAGAAAGGGAACTAAACTACTGAAGAATTAGCCATGAGATAGTTGGTTTTGATAATTGATGGTGCAATCCAGCCATGACCTAGGGCCTGCATGTCTGAGATGCATCAGCCTATGCCCTGTTTTTTCTCACAAATGTGATTCTTGAGAGTTCCATCATTGAGATTCTGAACCAGTTATGTTGGAGGCCCTGGAAAAGGGAGAAGGACTACCTCAGGGACTGCATGGCAGAGAAGGGTGGAGGTCCATTCACTTGGGCGGTATAGGCTGGGTAGAAGAGAGTTGGGTACTTGGATTGTTGTGGGTACTGGGAAACTAGTGAGAGCTTGAGAGATGACTGGTTTGGGAACCTAAGTACACTTTGGAACCTTCCTTGTGGATTCATAGCCCTGGCTCAGAGGCGACACTAATATTGAGATTTGGAGTAGTGGTTTCTATGGTTGGTTGGAACGTCCTTGGTCTATAGACAGTTGGTGTCGTCTTTTTATAAAGATAATTTCTCTCTGTTGTCATATTATTATATGTGTATGAATGTATTCTACTGTGTATTTTAATTATCATTTAACTAAATCTTAGATTATGCATGCTTGCTGGATATTGCTATGCATGTTGCTAAATATTGTATCTTATGTGTTATTATTAATTAAAGAAGGTATCAGTGAGAGTACGAAGTCCAAGGGTGGGATTGTAGGTATTATGCCTTTCCCTGTGGGTGGCAGGGGATGTTATAGATTGGTATCAGAGCTTCTGGTTGAAACACCGGGCCGGTATGGGTCAGGTCTGTTGGTCAGAGTCTCATGGTTATAGATTGAACTTTGACTATGGAGTTGAAAATCTCATAAGGAATGGTGTTGCAGAATCTACGCAAGAGTTAGATCACCAGAGACCTGTTGTAAGGGGTTTCAAAGATCATGACCCTCCCCTTAGAATTCGGGAGTGATCGCCACTGTAGGATCAAGAGAGATTTAGAATTGTTGGATCACAGGATAGGCGAACAAGGGTTGTCCAATGAAAAGGAAGAAAGGGTTAATTTCACCACCATTAGAGCGCATTGGAGATAGAGATCAATGGACAACCGACATTGCTGGGAACCAAGTTTCATGGGGGATAATTCCTCAAGGAGTTCTTGCAATCCAAACCACGGTTTCACCGAGGGGTTATGTGTCAGCATCAGGAGAATTGCGGGGTAAAAAGAAGGTTAATCCAAACCATCGATGTGTGCCCTCGCAAATTGAAAGGCAGTAAGTGATGTGACATGTCAGGGCTCGAACATTGAAACCTTGTGTAGCCGAAGTAGTTTGGGGCTATCCATCGTCAAGGAGAGATAGGTGGCACAAGATCCACAACTCTGAAAGTTTGTGGATGAGAAGGAGGTGAAATTGATGAAGTAGATCCTTATTGTCGATCACTAAGAGGTACGTGTCAGCAGATCAATAACTACGTAAAAATATGTTCGAGAGGTTTTCAGTTGATATTTGAAACTCCCGAAGCCTGGAGAGCCAGAGATCCAAAGTAAATCTCGATCGTCTGATCATCCGAGTTAGATATCAGTCGCCAGATCGTCCGAAGTAAATATCAAGCGTTGGATCATCCGAGGTAAATCTAGGTCATCTGATCTAGAAGAGGCATGGCATAAATCTGTGGATTTCAAGTGAAGGGATGAAGTAAGCCTCAATCATTTGATTCAAGAGGACACGCGACATAAACTCGTGTACTTTGAGGAGGTTTGAATTTTGAGATTTTCAAAAGGATCTCAACCATTGATTTGCCGAGAGCCACGCATCACCAGATCCAAGGCTTCGGATAAAAGCCAGTGGGGCCAGATAAGTTTTAAAATTTGAGATTTCCGAAGTCCAAGGACCCAAAGTAAGCCTAAACCATCAAATTAAGGAGGACACATGGGGCAAATCCATGGAATCCAGGTGAAGACCTGAAGTGAATCTTAGTCGTCTGATCTAGGAGGACACATGGTGATAGATCATGCAATCTGGAGACTGGACACTCCAGTGTGGGAAAGATGTGACAGGTTGTGTTGGGTTGAAAAATCCCAAAGGCCCGAAGGCCAGAGTACATATCGACCATTGATTCTAGAAGAAAATGTCGAAGGATCAACAACTTCGGGTGAAACCACTTCGGGAGAAAGTGCAGAAGGAAGTTTTGAAACTTTGAAATCCCAAAGAGCCGAAGCGGTTCATAGTCGTTGATCTGTAGGAGGACACCTATCGACATATCATGATTTTTGGGAGGAGCCAAGCGAGGAAATTTGAGACTCTCGAAGCATGGAGTCCTGAAGTGGATCTCGATCGTTGATCGTGAAAGAGGATGAGGAACATTTATCTGGTCCTGGATGGAAGTTCTAAAGTATTGAAGCTCTAGACAAGCACTTTTTCAGCTAAGTGCAGGGTCATGGCCATGGTCATATGCATATTGGTAGCTGAGGGAAGGAGGTCTAAGGGATGAATTGGTGGTATTCGAGACAGTAAAGTGCTAAGAAAGGATTTAGCCGTAGATTTTAGTCGTGGTCACCTGGGAAGGTGGTTTGAAGGAAGCACCTATGCAGGATAAAACCTTGTGTGACCCAAGAATAACATGACACTGTTATTTTCGGGAATGGGGATATGATATCCATGAAAAAAACAATAAAGAGGCCTGTAGGATGGTTTGGAAATTTTGTTTATCATATCCATAATTCTAACAAAATGGTTGCTTGCACATTTTGTAGAATTAAGAGGTTTCAACACATCAACTCAGGATGAGTATTCAGTAAATGGAAGAAGGAGAGGGAGCCTCTAGTCATGATAAGGAGGCCGAAGGCTAGAATACCAGAGTTTGTAATGCAGAGACAGAGTCTAGTGGATTCAAGGGAATAGGAGAGAAGGAAACGTTAATAGAAATGGTAAGAAGCCTGAAGATGGAAGTGCAGAGCTACAAAGAAGACAATGAGAGACTAATGAGAGAGAAAAGTTAAATAAATTCTCTAGTGTTGCAGAGCTTAAATCAGTTGCAGAGGAAAACAAAGAAGTGATCAAAATCAAGAAAAGAGGAAGAAGGTAGGTTCCATGAAAGAACGGATGATCATGGAAGAGTTATTTATTTGT
>JASDQU010682332.1:31143-46144 GCA_032191745.1 Picea mariana | reverse complement strand
GGTTATGGATGAACAAGATAGAGCTTAAGATGAAGGATCTCAAGAGCTATCTTGACAACATAACTTTGTAATTTCTTCCACTCTCAATGCTATTGCATGGCCTCCAATTTATAGGCAAGCTACAAGCTCAATTAGAACTAGCTTCAATTGTGAATGGTCTACTTTTGAATGATAGTTCCCAATGCCTAAATGGAGATAGAAACAGTAAAATACTACCCTTCAATGGTGATGGAGCTCAAGAATCTATGGTACACCACATTCAGAGTACCTTTGATGGGATTTCATGCATTTATTACATTGAAGGTGGTTGATTTTTCCACTTTTACATACTCGTGTAGATATCAAAGGAATATCTTGTGAAGAATGCACAAACCACCAACTAGAAATTCACGCAAATAAATAAATACCCATTTTTCATAGTTGTGGTTGCTCTGTTAAGGTGATGTATAATTTCCATGTAGTAGCACTTTATTATGTTGTTTTTTTGGCATTTTGGGTGATCACTTGTATAGCTCTGTGAGTTATTTTTAGGTGATAATAGTTGCCCCCTGACGTATGAGGTTATGAGAAGTCATATAGCTAAATACATCATCATTTTTTTATAGTAGATCCTTTTATACTATCACAATGTAGAGAGAGAGAGAGAGAGAGATAAGAATTCCCCTTGGAGAAGTGAGGAGAATGCACCTGCGAAAATTCAACATCTTTGAATATCTTATTTCTTTATACAAACGAGGCATGCATGTTCCATGCTTGTGAAATTATGAAAACATGTTTACAATGGTAGAAAATATGTGAAAGGATTTTGTCAGAGCATGAGAAGTTTTAAAAAAGATCACTAATGATGTTGTCATTAAATAATTTTGTGAAGTATAAATCTACATTGCCCTCAAGGGTGCTTGTAATAGTAAATCATTTTTCTGAGGAGAACATTCCTTGGAACCTTAGATGAATACTTGTACAAGTGTTCATACTTAATGGAATTAATGTCCTGTCAATCCCAAGGGTCTTTGAATGGAACTAGAATCTTCAAGCGTCGCAAGGTAAGACCCATCTTGATGTGGATATGTGTTGAGGTCCAACATTAGGAGGGGAAATGAAATCAGAGAGAAATGATGAATCTCTTTGTTCCATTTGAGGTTCACCATATGTATGGGTAATGAGAACTGAGATACTGCAACATTCCTAGAAAAGTGTGAGTTGATGTCAACAAGAATGAATATGTGACCTTAAATGACAGAGTGTCCCTTGAAATCAACTGAAGATGGACTATATACCAAATTGTAATGGGAGTAAATACTAATAATTATGGATGAGGTCAAAAAGGGTAAGAGAGGTTGAGACTCGGGACTTCCCTTGGGAAGAGAATGATTGATGACTTATAGTGCTAGTAGTCAAAAAAAAATTGACATAAAATGATCTAATGTTAGGTCAATAATTAGATACAATGATTGTGTGGCATATTTGTACTAAGGATTTAGTGAATGCAAATGGATAGGTAGTTGAGGGAGGAAACTTTGGGGATCATGGTGTAGGGTGTTAGCACTCTGTAAATTTTTTCGGCTGATAAAACAAACGACAGAGGTAACCTACAAACCACTTCAGAGCTAGGAACTAGCCTACTCAACTTAGAGATGGATCTCTCATGTCACTTGGTATTTAATAGATGAGTTTTCTTTAACAAATCACTGGCTAGGTTTTGTTGCTTTGGAGGGTTTTTTATAATTTTGTTGGCAAGGAAGGGGAGGGACACTTAGGGCTATGGAGTCAAACTTCTAAAAATGAATGGAAGCACTGACTAGTTGGTAGAACTCTCCAGAGGATAAAGGCTAAATGAGGTGATAAATCTGAGTTATAAATTGTAATTTGAAGAGAGTAAGAAGAAATGAAAAAAATATAACTGTATCAAAGCATTAAATAAATGAATTTTGACTTGGTTATGAAGAACTTAACACAGTTTAAATTGCTTCATCCGAGAGCATCACAAGATGAATTATGGGCCTTTAACTATCCAATTTAAACATAAGACAGAGAAAATGGAATTTAAGCACACATGAAATACATACGAAGAAAGAAGACGAAACTCAAACCACCACCATTAGAATATTTTCATGGAAATTTTAGGACATTTTCATGTGCATTCTATTCAGCTTCAGAAAATTACATCCAAGTTCCAATAGATAAAATCGTGCCCTTGCACTTCTGCCAATCCCTAATACATTTGGAACTCCTAATATTTATACAAGCTAAGTTCTTTCGATTTGAAACTGATTACAGTGATTACAAAGAAACGTTTTAGTTTTGAAACTAATTACAATGATTAAAATGAAACATTTTGGTTTTGAAACCGATTACAATGATCAGCAAGAAACATTTCTTGATCCAGATTCTAGCTTCTCTAGCATTCAGTCCCTCTCTTCGCCCTCTAACTTTGTCTCAACCCTTCGTGTGACTCATTTTCTTTCATTGACATCTGGACATCATTTAATAGACCCTGGAAAATTGAATTTGGTCTTACCCAACCGAACTATCTCCTTCGATTGCAAGTCAGGAAATTCTCTGTCTCAGATATAATTCTCTACCTGAAAATGAGTGGAACTCGTGAGCTAAGTTAGTGTAATGTTGAGTTTTCCATTTTTTGAGGGAGCGATAAAGTGGTTTGAGGGAACCCAGTTTTCATCCTAAAATTCACTTGGCGATGCCACCTAACCCCGAGAGAAAACTATGGTTTAAATTTCGGAACTTCTCTCCAAAATTAAACCATGCGCAACTTCTCCCCCTGAAATCATTCTCAATCGTTGATCTTGATAAATCATGATCTGTGATGCGTCGGTCCCAATTAGCTTAGCGTTCCCACCAGATTTATCCCTTCCTTGTCATCTTTATCCCCTTTCCTAGTTTATCAGGATTCCAAACCGATTTATCATTCCGCTAGATTATGAAATCTTGATTTCACACGACAAAAATTTAATGCTGACTAGCATGGGATCCAACCAAGGATGCTATCCTCCCAATGAGGTAGCAAAGAACTTGTAGACCTTGTTCCTGGTCCATTGGGGTCCTTCCAAAACATGTGTGTACCCTACTATGACCTATCACCAGTATCCACTGAAAACCCAAGTCTGTACATTGCTCTCAACTGGAAACTGAATGCTAAATACACCACTACAATCTAAATGTACACACTGTTGAAAACCCAAACTGGAAATACAAACTGAAAAATGATGAAAGAAATTCTCTCCATGTTGAGCTTATTCAAAATTCTACCTACACTAAGCTAATCTCTGAGCTATTTGATCAGGTGAAATAAAAAATCTAGTGCAACCATGCAAGTGTTTTTTCCATGGGTTGAATTCCTTGCGTATCTTTGATTAGTATTGAAAGGGAAAACCCTCTCAATGGAACCTCATCAAATTCAATATTTACCAAATTTAAAAACTTAGGTCCATTTGTTGTTTCCAAACATTCTGCAAAAGGATCTTGAAAGGAAAGAAAATTGATTTTAGGAGATTACACAAGATTCTCATCTTGTATCCACCCTCCGACTACATTTCTTCTTCCATAAATCTTAAACTGATGGTTGTCATGAAAGGGCTGAAGATATGTATTAAATTTTTGCAATGAAACTCCTGATGGCAAGAAGGACATGGATTATTTGGACAAAAACTCATAATCATCTACATTTTCAAATTCATCTTAGACCAATGGCTGCAATTTTGAACTGATAAAACCTTTTGTACAACAAGTAATAGGGTCATCAAACACATGAGAATATTGTTGCAATTTCTTGTCAATTTGTTCCAGTGAATCAGTGTGATTTGGCATCAGAATACATTCCTTTTCTTCATTTATGATCTTAAAATTTTCTTTCAACAATTTAAATGAATAAAAGAATAAAGGTAAAGAATTTCCTTCAGCTGATTCGGTACTTTCTTCATACTCTTCTTTGTAACTGTGATATGTAGGTTGATTGTTCTCATTACACTACTGAAAATGAACATTTTTTGATAGAGAACATGCATATGGTTTTTCTAGGAATTCAACATTATAATCATAATCATATTCATCATATATAGGCAAATCAACAACATCTGCAATGTCATCTAACAAGGAAAAGCTTAGGACATCAACCTCCTCTTCAACAAGTTGATTTGCAAATTCATTTTCTTTACTGTCTACAAATGAATACATAAAACAATAAGCCCCATGCTTATCACAGGATGGATTAGAAGATAAATTAGCACCTTCTTTTTCAATAAGTGGAATGTAATCAAGGATGATTTTAAGGATGGAAATTTATTTTAAAATGTAGAAACTTTGGTGAATCTTACTAACCCTTCGTATCCCAACTATAAATGATTGGTGATATTTTTGTAAAAATATTCAAATTTCTAAGGATTTTATATAGTTTTTATAAAATTTTGGCGATTTCTAAGGTAAAATAATTTTATCCTATAGAATTTGGGCGAATCATTTTTAAAATAGCGAATCTCATTTTTGGAAGAACCATGGAAAATTAGCCCATGAGCGAAATTTAGCCCCTAAAATCATCACTGAATTATGTAATCCTTTGCAAAATCATTAGCATTTAAAAATTCAAGAGGATATATGATATTATTAACCCTTTGCTCAAGATTCAAATCAAATCAACTGTTCTTTGTTCATATTTATTGTCATGTTCTTTAGCATCCAAATCCTCATTTAGAATATGTTTACATGCTTGAATATTGTGTTGAATCTCCTGAGCATCATTAAACATTTGTTGTAAGGACTTAGATCTTCTTTCCATCAGAAGGAAAGACGGATCTAGATGAAAGGTTGTTGCATAATGGAGCATGGCAATAGCTTCAATGGGTTGAATTTCTTTGGGCAACTTGTAATAAATACTGGAAAACCTTCTATTGAATGTAGAAATAGTTTCACTGCTCTTCCTTTTCAAGGCATAGAACTCTGTAATATGTAGATCCAAATATTTCCTCTTGCCCCAAAATTTCAAAAAGGAATTCTTCAATTCCTCCCATGATATAATTGTCTCTGGAAACAAGTGTTTAAACCATTATTTGGTATACCCTTTCAAGGATTGAGATAAGGCCCTCATACATAAATCTTCATGATCAATCCCAAACAAATCTATAAAATGTTCAAAATCTTGGATGTGTTTTTCAACTTTGATGGCATTAGGTTCTCCATCAAACACAGGTAGGTACTTATAGTGCTTTGGAGGAAAATTATGAAGGATGTGAGGTAATTTTGAAGGTCTGTATCTAAGATGAATCTTAGAGGGTGTTGGATAAAGTATAGGAGGTGAGACATCAACCTTTATTTCATGAGGCTCATCAACTTGGCTATGGTCATCACATGGCTCAGATGGAAGATTTTGATCAAAATCAGTGATACAATGAGGAGATATATGTAAAAATTTAAGAGGAGGATATACATTTGAAAGATTCTCATGATTATCATTTGAATACAGTAGATAAAGAAAAATTTGTTTAGCATGTTTAGGAAAGTACAAAAGGTAATTAGTAACAAAAAATATTATGTCTTGGAAAAAACTCAACTTTAGGTACTTGTTTTCTCCCATGATGTCTTTTCATACCTCTGTCAATGGATATCATTCTCCAGTGGAGTCTCTGAATTGCATTTGAAGCTTGATTGGAGTCGCCAGGTGGAAATATACAACCTTCTTGTGTCTGACCTCTGTCCACCATCAGAAATCAAGTTTAAACCTTGTCGTTTCTCTCAAGGAAGATATTTAGTTTCATCCCCGGCAATGGCGCCAAAATGTTAGCACTCTGTAAATTTGTTTGGATTATAAAATAAATGACAGAGGTAACCTACAAACCACTTTAGAGCTGGGCACTAGCCTGCTCATCTCAGAGAGGGCGCTCTCCTGTCACTTGGTATTTAATAGATGATTTTTCTTTAAAAAATCACTGGCTAGGTTTTGTTTCTTTGGAGGGTTTTATATAATTTTGATGGTAAGGAAGGGGAGGGACACTTAGGGCTACGGATTCAAAAATCTAAAAACGAATGGAAGCACTGACTAGTCGGTAGAAATATCCAGAGGATAAAGGCTAAATGAGGCGATAAATCTGAGTTATAAATTGTAATCTGTAGAGTGTAAGAAGAAAGGAAAAACATATAACTGTATCAAAGAATTAAATAAATGAATTCTGACTTGGTTATGAAGAAATTCACAAAGTTTAAATTGCTTCAGCCGAGAGCATCACAATATGAATTTTGGGCCTTTAACTATCCAATTTAAACAAAAAATAGTGAAAATGGAAATTAATCACATAGGAAATACATACAAAGAAAGAAGATGAAACTCAGACCACCACCATTAGAATCTTTTCATGGAAATTTCAGGACATCTGCATGTGCATTCTATTCAGATTCAGAAATTTACATCCAAGTTCCAATAGATAAAATCACGCCCTTGCACTTCTGCCAACCCCTAATACATTTGGAACTCCTAATATTTATACAATTTGAGTTCCTTCGGTTTGAAACCAATTATAGTGATTACAAAGAAACGTTTCAGTTTTGAAACCAATTACAATGATTAAAATGAAATGTTTCAGTTTTGAAACTGATTACAATGATCAGCGAGAAACGTTTCTTGATCTGGATTATGGCTTCTCTGGCATTTCAGTCCCTCTCTTTTCCCTCTGAATATATCTCGACCCTTCGTGTGATTTGTTGTCTTTCATTGACATATGGACATCATTTACTAAGCCCTGTAAAACTACATTTGGTCTTACCCATCCAGACTATTTCCTTCGATTGCAAGTTAGAAAATGCTTTGTCTCGGATATAATTTTCTACCTGAAAAATGAGTGGAACTGGCGAGCTGAGTTAGTGTACTGTTGAGTTTTCCATTTTCTGAGGGCGCGAGAAAGTGGTTTGAGGCAACCTTCTTTTCATCCCAAAATGCACCTAGAAATGCCACGTAACCTCGAGAGAAAACCGTGGATTAAATTTAGAGACCACTCTCCAAAATTGAACCCCGCACAACTTCTCCCCTTGAAATTATTCTCAGTCATTGATCTTGAGAACTCACGATCCAAGATACATCGGTCCTGATCAGGTTAGCGTTCCCGCCATATTTATGGATTTCTTGTCATCTTTAGCCCCTTTCCTAGTTTATCAGGCTTCCAAACCAGTTTAGCATTTTGCTAGATTCTGAAATCTTGATTTCACATGATAAAAATTTAATGGTGACTAACATAGGGTACTAGGATACATGAGGTGTTGTAAACAACTAGGATTATGCAAGCACGAGTGAATCAATGTGAATTCTCTGACCAAGGGAAACTATGGCTACCACTGGGTTAAATTACATTAGATGATATGGATTGATTACAATTTCTTTTCGTAAAAAATGTGCTTTGTACAATTATAAATGAATGAAATAATGTAAAAAAAATTGGGTTGAATGTACAATCATTGAGATGGATGCCCCAATGGTATGATAAAATGGCTCAGTCATGTGAAGCACAAGTAGTGGGAGTGAATGGGGGGAGGGGGGCCCTTGGCTGGGACTCTGTGAAGGTAGGTGAATGATGAGTTGGAATGAAAATGGTATATTAATATTGGGGGAAATGAGATGCCAAATGAAAATGAAGAAACACATTCAACATAACCAACCATAAAAATGTAAATGACTAGGAGTTTGAGGGGATGGTCAACATGATGATGAGAAGGAAGTATAMAGGTCATTCTYTAAGATGTAGACTAGTTGGACTCCCCTCCTATGGGTTGTAACAACATGGGTGGTGATAGTGCAAGAGGAGATAAAACCAAGGCAACCCATGGGAATTGAAATATATTGTCCAACAACAACCGAAGGTATGGGGGACTGGGTGAAGTTGTTGCATAGACAGGAAAATAATTCTAGAGGCATATATGAGTGGAGATAATATTGGTTAATGTAATGACCTTATAGTGAGTACTTAACATCTTCGTTTGAATAAGTATATACTTGAAAGGGGTAGGGTGAATGACGTTTCCATATTTATCCAAGAGACAAAGGCCTCTCGGCAAGTACCTACACACATGAAAATGAATAACCGAAGTAAAAGCACTGATGAAAAGAAATATGACAGGGAAAACCCAATAAAAAAAGGTAGTGAGTTCGAGTACCTGTCAAGTGAGTGACAATATGAAGGGTCTCGTGGTGAAATTTTGGGGAAAATGAACAAATCATGTTGCCTTGGAGGGGGCGACAATACAATATTGATGGTGCAAATGGTTATGAAAACAAAGATTTTGAGCTCATGTATAGAATTGAGGAACATTGAAACTAGGCAATATAAAAAGGGGTGGGGCTTACCATGCCACCTCATTTGTGATTTTATGACTTGTATATGAGCCTGTGGATCCTATGACTTTCCAAATCCTACCATATATGCATTGGTGGGTGGATTTCAATTATAATATGATTAGGTAAGGGGCCCTAACTCAACCTTGTGATTTGTGCACTTAATTTATAGATTAGGGGTTGAATGGAAGATTGTATGGAATTTTCTTAAAGGAGTCGTTCGGTTTGCATGGGAAACCATATTATATCCATGCCATTTGGAACAACTATAATATGGAAACCTACACAAATGGTGTGGTGGTTCAACTAATATTCATGGGAGAATTTATGTCTTTGTTTAATGGATAGGCGTGTGGTCAACTATGTGATTGTTAGATGAAATAGTGGCACTAAATGTGTGTTCATTTAATGGGAAGTCGCACGACTAATGTGCACAATTTTGTTCGTTGAATAGGAATGCAATTAGAATGACTATTCAGATAATAATTGTGCACAACATTTGCATGATTGTTCTTTGGATAGTTGCGCAAATGAAACGAATAAGGGAATGTAAGTCGTGAAAATTGATGAATTGATCCCAAATTAAGATCTAGTGAGGATAACAACAATAACAATAACAATTCGGTTAACTCATAGTGACAGCAGCAATAGGAATTTGGGTATGGACATCCAAAAATGACAACAATCCACACTAAGAAACAACATGGTTCGGACATTTACAGGGTGCTCGGACTTCATAGGAGACATGACTCATTCCACGAGTTTTCCACTGGTTCAGGGTGCATGACAAGGAATCAAAACACATAGGTCGATGATGGAGGTCTCAGGTTCAGGCGGAGGATGGGAGAATGGCCGAACAAACAAACTTCCCGTGAGGGTTTCCTACCTTGTGCATGGGTAAGAAAATCCAGACGTAGAGGAAAAATGGGTTCAGATGCCCCCGATCCTAGCGAATTTAGGCAGAGAATGATAGAATGACAGAATGACCCCCAACACGACTGACGCATCAGTTTTAAATGCATGCACCTAGGTTGACACTTGTCTTCCTGGAGCTGCATGTGTTTCCTTTTGCACACATTGTCTCTCCCAGGACTTAGGATAAAAACACTCAACACTCAGCATGTCCACTTTAGCCTTTGGGAATTAATAATGAATAGTATTCCTTCAGAGGTAAGCCCCTAGATTATCCCCTAGGCCCACACACTTAGCCTCCTCCCTTACCCAACCTTGTGGAAGCTTATTCCCCCATCACTTTTTCTTTGTGGATGGTCTGCACGCAGCGATGTTTATATTTTATTAATGATCTACATAGTTACATATACAAAATCAGGCTCTTGGCCTTTAACACTTAGGCTGTCTAGCGTAATAAACACATAATCCCACCAGCTTACCAACAATTGGCTCACCAGCCTACAAAACATGTTTACAATTTATAAATACAACTGGGGCTTGTCCTTAGGGATATTACAATCCCCTCCCCTTATTTTTTCACTGTCCTTAGTGTAACTCTTTACACAGCATCAACAAGATTTTCAAAATCTTCAAAGAGATGCAGGTATTCTGCCCGCATAGCATCCTCATGCTCCCATGTCACATCCTCAAGACCGTACCAGGTCCATTCGACCTTTACAAGCCCTGTGGCTCGATTCAGGAGTTTTTTTATCTTCTGGTCCAATATGTCCATCGGCACTTGCAAGACACCTTCTTTCTCTACAATAAATAGAGAATTTTACTTATCTTTTGATTGAGAATACCTCCATATCAACATGGTCTAGGCCAAGGTACCAAACCATAGCAGCACTCCAACCAATGGTCTCTCCTTCCCTACATGCCTGTCCCACCCCAAGAGTGTACACCTTCATTGTCACATAGTCCATCGACTGCTACACCTCCCTTTCCTTGGGCTTCAGCAACAAGCCGACTCAGTAAGTCTCAAAGCACCATGGCTCCCAGAGTTCTAACTTCCCTTAGAGATTTCCAATCAACATCTTCTTGAGCTACTCTTTGTAGTCAACCTTCCACTTTAATCAACATCATCTCACCTGCATCACCCACATGCAGTTATCATGAGGAAACGTAAATTAATTCATTTAGGAACTTAAACTTAGTTCAAAAGGGAATTAAACTTTTTCCCCAAAACATGAAATTCCATTTCATAATTCTTCTTGGTTGTTTCCATATTAAGATTGCAACCTTCCTTGTGGTTTTCCACAAGCACCAAACTATATACCATTTTCTTGCAAGGCTTCATCTTGCATACTGCCAACAATTATCAGTATTTCCTATACATCATAATTCAATTGCAATATGTATAGAACCATATGCAATGAATTTAGAATTGTCTACATCTAGAAATTCAATCATAATTACCAAACAATTAAATAAAATAGAATAACTCGTCATTCTATGGATATGCATGTTCACAGTAATATTTGTAAGTTCATTACTTCTTTTTCTGAACAAGAAAATTTCTTGTAGCTAATGCTCATGTGACTACTTGACTTGCAACTTTCCTGTTGCATTGTCTAACAACTCTCGAAATGTCCTCAGCTTCATGAGTTCACAACATTTCAGTTGTTAGTAACAATTATTTACATGCAATAATATATATGCATGTACTTACAAAACTCATTCATCCATTGAATTTAGTATACAATTCTATCACTTACTATGCATGAGTGTAATTCTCAGTGCACCTTGCATTGAATTACATAATTCTCTTCATCTCAGTCATGTATCTCACCATCCATAAGTTGGAATTCTGGCCAATGTGTTGACACATTCTCCACACACTTCCTATTTTCTTCCCAATTAATTGGATTCCTTCCTTTTCAACCCAAACACTACACCAAGAATATAATTATGTGGTGTTCATTAGTGTTGGGAAAAAGGTTGCAGTCCAAGTTTTATTTAAAGGTAGGAAGCTTTGAGTACCTGTGTGGCTCATAACCTTTCCATATCTGTACCTTGCCAAATCCAGCCCTGTCCTAGTCTCATATATGACTATCTTACTAGCATTCATTCTTATAACAAGTTCTTATCTTTTAATTCTTTGGTTATCACCCCATAACCAAATTAACATGACATTCTACTATGTCAGTGTGTGCATTTAGAAGCTTTGAATTAATACAGGCCTCCAGCCTTTACCACATCTAGTGGTATGCATTCAATAATATAATAATGTGATTTTATAAAAATAACTCTGGATGAGGAAATTATTACCTAAATTTCCTTTCAGAAATTATGCAAAATGAGTAATAAAATGCATACCTGCATGATTGCCATTAATAAATTTTATACTACATGAATGTCTGATGGTAGTAAAATCTTCCATGCTTCTTTTATCAAACATATAACCAATACTTCAGCTCTCTTTTGCTTCCCTCCTTATGCAACAACAACACCAACAACACTTGCAAACACGCAAGCATTCTTTCCTCTGGCTAACCCAACAAGCCGTAACAGACTTGCTGCGACAGAAATTGCAACAACTTCTTTCTCCCTATACAAATTTTTCTTTTTGATCCCAGAAGTCTACAATTCTTCCTGGATTCCTGAATCTTATTGTTCTCTCATTGTGATCATTGTACATGACTATTTATGCCCTGAGAACTTTCAATGCAGTGCCCCTACCTCAACAGGGTTTGCTGACCTCCCGGTCAAAGGATCTTTCCAAATGCTGAGTCAGGTTGACTCTTCGGGCCTTTTCTAGACCCCTATTAATATTACACAGGTCCCCTTTCCTTCTTTAGGCATAGCTCCTGAGAGATCTGTAGGCTTATTCTTGCGTGCTTCCAAAACTCCAAGTTTCAGGCACTAGCCCCTTTTTCATTAGCCCTTTTCTTCATATGACTCTGGGATATGACCTCATGGAAAACTGTGATTGCAGGTGTGGGAAAGAGTGGTTTTAGGCCAACCTTTGTTTCTCCCTGAAATTCACCTCTAGCTGCCATGCATCACTTTGTTAAAACTGTGGTATAAATTGTGGCCCACTCTCATATTTTTAACATCCGAGCAAGTTTTGGCCTCGTAATCTAGCTCGTCCGTTGACCTCCAATCCCTTAGCGATGATCTGCGATCAATGGATGATATATATCCTCCCTTTTATACCTTTTTTCCTCCTTCCACATGCAATCCTAGATCTACACAATCTGTTGACATGTAGCTCCCTTCCAAATCAACGACTACGGTTGATTCCGGCTCTCCGGCCCTCGAGAGTTTCAACTCTCAACTATCCTCTTTTTCCCGTATGAAAATATTCCAAAGTGGAATATCTATTGACACCTATCCTCAACAATTAGATGGTTATGATGAACTCTGACTCTCCATACTTCGGCAGTTCTCATGTCTCCACACACAAAAATATCTCGAGTGAATTTCCCTGGAGTGACAGATCTTCTGCCACACGTCCTCTCCAAATCAATGGCCTTGATTCTCTTTAGGACTTCGGTTCTTTCTGACTAAGACTAGATAAATGGTCCTTCAACCTCCTCCTCGATCAATGATTGAGATCTCCTTCATGAATTCGGTGCTTTCATCCTCTTCTTTCCTTCGAAGTTCCATATCTAGCACCACACATCCATTTTCAGATCAACAACCAAGATTTACTTCAGTTGTTTCTCCTCCTCCTTGTCCGGAAACTTTCAAAGTTGTGGATCTTATGCCAACTATCCTCCTGGATGATGGACGGTCCCAAATCACTTCGGGACTTTGGGACTTTGACAAGTCCACTTCTCCTACGCATACAAGGGTTAAGTCTTGTGTGCTTACCTTTGGATCCAACGGTTGCTGGTCCTTCGCGCTCAGATCCAATAGATGGGATCTGTTCTTCTCCTGTGCACTTCCTTTGTTCTATTGGACGTTGATCTAAATGTCTAGGATTCTCCCCATAATCAATATGATGAATATTGTCACTCCTCCTCCTGAGATTTTGACTTCTTCTACCTTGGAATATTTTGTCAGTGTTCAAAGGCTTCAGCCTTTGACCTTTCTCCTGCGAGTCTGCCTCTTGGATCTTGTCTTCTCTCTCAAAAGTGTTTTCTCTTCTAAGATCTAGGACTTAGAATGAGTCTGTCTCCCACGAACTCCTTGCATTATCTCTTTTGATATTTTCAAATTAATCAGTCTCCTAAGGGTCTCGGCCCTTCTGTTTCCTTTCAAAGGAAAACTTTGTGCCCTCCTGGAAACCTTTTGCTCAAAGCACACCTTGCTGATCATTTTCTATAGAGTGTTCAACAGATCTGTGAGTATCTTCCTCTGATACTCTTCTCCCTAAACTCGATAAAGAGTTCTCTATGTGCACACTTTCACTTGCTCGATGCCTGCCTGGGAGAGCCCTAGGGAGTTCTCAGTGACTCTATCTCTCTTTGAACTCAACACAGAGTTCTTTCTGTGCACTCCTTGCATCTCCACTAATGAAGGTTCAATGGTATCTCTCCTAAGATTCTTTGAGGTTAACTTACCTCTTTCAATGCACTCCTTATGGACAATGTGCACTACTTGCACTCAAAAACTCAAAGAAGAGAAACAATTGAAACTTATTCAATACTTCACCAGTTTACACATTCAAAGCAATCTGATTTAAGAAAACATTCAGATTTCATTTTCTTTCCGAGATCTTCTCTACTCTGTAATCATTTTTTGGCACTAGCCCCTTTCTCTCAGTCCCCAATCCAAGGGACCATGGGTCGTGAACAAGTTCTATATCAATAAGCGCTTACTCGGGCCTTCGAAAGATTTCCATGCACCACACAACTATCTCTCAGAGTTCTGGATTACCGAACTCATGAAGTAGGGAAGATCATTAGTCCACGTCTACCTAACATCCGATGACTGACACTTACTATGGAACTTCAAGTGTCTGAGTTCCGGGTCTTCTAGTCTTCGGGACTTCGGAGCTTCAGAGGATCTTGCATCCACACATCCAAACTGTTAATCTCTAAACATTCCCAATCACCTTTGGTAATGTCATTACGTCACATCACTTAATTGTTTCCAATTGTGGGGGCATGCAATGGTGGTTTGGAGCAACCTGGATTTCATCCCGCAATTCTTCTGATGCTAACACGTAACCCCTCAGTGAAACTGCAGTTTGGATTGTGGGACCGCCTTGGAGAATTAACTCCTGTGCAACTTGGGTCCCCACAATGCCTTCTAGTCGTCGATCTTGATGTATCATGACCAACGCCAGAGTGGGTCCTCTGACCTTTAACTACGTTATGTAACCTCGGCCCCACTAGCCATGTTCATACAGAAAGCCACATGGCAGAATAATAGTGGTTGATACGTGGCCCATTCATATGGGTGACACGCATCTCATTCCAAATGCCATTTCAACCTTCCACGAGTTCAAAACCCACTGACATGTGGCACACATCCCATGTGTCCATGTCCATCCAAGTGACATCATCATGACTCACTACTTTAGCTCTTTGGGAGCTTTCTCCCTTCACTACTACGTTTGACCTTTTAACATTGGCTTGATGCAATGGTCGAGCTCTCCTCTCTAGATCTACGATGTAGATCCACTTCGGAGCTTTGGTCTTTCGGTCCTTCTGTTGTTTCTGGCATCAGACTTCACTAAAGTCACGAAGTCTAAAGGGATTTCGATTTAAATCCTCTGCACCTTCCCTAGATCTGACGATTATAAGGGATTTCCCTTCCTTCCGAATAGAT
>JASDQU010682332.1:15546-28052 GCA_032191745.1 Picea mariana | reverse complement strand
TACATGACTATCTTACTGGCATTCATTCCTATAACAAGTTCTTATCTTTTAATTCTTTGGTTATTACCCCATAACCAAATTAACATGACATTCTACTATGTCAGTGTGTGCATTCAGAAGCTTTGAATTAATACAGGCCTCCATCCTTTACCACATCGAGTGGTATGCATTCAATAATATAATCATGTGATTTTATAAAAATAACTCTGGCTGAGGAAATTCTTACCTAAATTTCATTTCAGAAATTATGCAAAACGAGTAATAAAATGCATAGCATGATTGCCATTAATAAATTTTATACTACATGAATGTCTGATGGCAGTAAAATATTCCATGCTTCTTTTATCAAACTTATAACCAACACTTCAGCTCTCTTTTGCTTCCCTCCTTATGCAACAACAACACCACCAACACTTGCAAACACGCAAGCATTCTTTCCTCTGGCTGACCCAACAAGCCGTAACAGACTTGCTGCCACAGAAATTGAAACAACTTCTTTCTCCCTATAAAACTTTTCCTTTTTGATCCCAGAAGTCTACAATTCTTCCTAGATTCCTAAATCTTATTGTGCTCTCACTATGATCATTGTACATGACTATTTATGCCCTAATAACTTTCGACGCAGTGCCCCTACCTCAGCGGGGTTTGTTGACCTCCCAGTCAAATGATCTTTTCAAATGCTGAGTCAGATTGACTCTTCAGGCCTTTTCTATACCCCTATTAATATTACATAGGTCCCCTTTTCTTCTTTAGGCGCAGGTCCTCAGAGACCTACAGGCTTATTCCTGTGTACTTCAAAAACTCCAAGTTTCAGGCGCTAGCCCCTTTTTCATTAGCCCTTTTCTTCATACGACTATGGGATATGGCCTCATGGAAAACTGTGATTGTGGGTGTGGGAAAGAGTGGTTTTAGGCCAACCTTTGTTTCTCCCTGCAATTCACCTCCAGCTGCCATGCATCACTTTGTTAAAACTGTGGTATAAATTGCGACCCGCTCTCATATTTTTAACATTCGAGCAAGTTTTGGCTCGGTAATCTAGCTTGTCCATCGACCTCCAATCCCTTGGCGATGATCCACGATCAATGGATGATATATATCCTCCCTTTTCTACCTTTTTTCCTCCTTCCACACGCGATCCTATATCTACACGATCTGTTGACATGTAGCTCCCTTCCAAATCAACAGCTACATTTGATTCCGGCTCTCTGGCCCTCGAGAGTTTCAACTCTCAACTATCCTCTTTTCCCAATATGAAAATATTCCAAAGTGGAATATCTATTGACACCTGTCCTCAAAAATCAGATGGTTCTGATGAACTCTGACTCTCCGGCCTTCGGCAGTTCTCATGTCTCCACACACAAAAATATCTCGAGTGAATTTCCCCGGAGTGACAGATCTTCTGCCACACGTCCTCTCCAAATCAACGACCCTGATTCTCTTCAGGACTTCGGTTCTTTCTGACTAAGACTAGATCAACGGTCCGTCGACCTCCTCCTCGATCAATGATTGAGATCTCCTTCATGAATTCGGTGCTTTCATCCTCTTCTTTCCTCTGGAGTTCCATATCTGGCGCCACGCGTCCACTTTCAGATCAACGACCAAGATTTACTTCAGTTGTTTCTCCTCCTCCTTGTCCACAAACTTTCAAAGCTGTGGATCTTACGCCAACTATCCTCCTAGACGATGGACGGTCCCAAATCACTTCGGGACTTCAGGACTTTGACAAGTCCACTTCTCTTGTGCACACAAGGGTTAAGTCTTGTGTGCTTACCTTTGGATCCAACGGTTGCTAGTCCTTCATGCTCAGATCCGACAGATGGGATCTGTTCCTCTTCTTTGTGCTTTCTTTGTTCTGTTGAATGTTGATCTAACAGTCCAGGATCCTCCCCACAATCGATATGACGAATATTGTCGTTCCTCCTCCTAAGATTTTTACTTCTTCTACCTTGGAATATTTTGTCAGTGTTCAAAGGCTTCGGCCTTTGACCTTTCTCCTGCGAGTTCGCCTCTTGGATCTTGTCTTCGCTCTCGTAAGTGTTTTCTCTTCTGAGATTTAGGACTTAGAATGAGTCTGTCTCCTACAAACTCCTTGCGTTATCTCTTTTGATCTTTTCGAATTAATCAGCCTCCTAAGGGTCTTGGCCCTTCTGTTTCCTTTCAAAGGAAAACTTTGTGCCCTCCTAGCAACCTTCTGCTCAAAGCACACCTTGCTGAGAATTTTCTACAGAGTGTTCAACAGCTCTGTGAGTATCTTCCTCTGATACTCTTCTCCCTAAACTTGACAAAGAGTTCTCTATGTGCACACTTTCACTCACTCGATGCCCACCTGGGAGAGCCCTACAGAATTCTCAGTGATTCAATCTCTCTTTGAACTCAACACAGAGTTCTTCCTATGCACTCCTTGCACCTCCACTAATGAAGGTTCAACGATATCTCTCCTAAGCTTCTCTGAGGTTAACTTACCTCTTTCAACGCATTCCTTATGGACAATGTGCACTACTTGCACTCGAAAACTCAAAGAAGAGAAACAATTGAAACTTATTCAATACTTCACCAGTTTACGCATTCAAAGCAATCTGATTTAAGAAAACGTTCAGATTTCATTTTCTTTTCAAGATCTTCTCTGCTCTGTAATAATTTTTGGGCACTAGCCCCTTTCTCTCAGTCCCCAATCCACGTGACCATGGGTCATGACCAAGTTCTATATCAATAAGCACTTACTCGGGCCTTCGACCTTTAGCTTCGGAAGATTTCCATGCACCACACAACTATCTCTCAAAGTTCTGGATTACCAAACTCGTGAAGTAGGGAAGATCATTAGTCCACGTCTACCTAACATATGATGGTTGACACTTACTATGGAACCTCAGGTGTCTGAGTTCTAGGTCTTCGGGTCTTCGGGACTTCGGAGCTTCGGAGCTTTGGAGGATATTGCATCCACACATACGAACTGTTAATCTCTGAACATTCCCAATCACCTTTGGTGGCGTCATTACATCACATCACTTAATTGTTTCCAATTGTGGGGGCATGCAATGGTGGTTTGGAGCAACCTGCCTTTCGTCCTGCAATTCTTTTGATGCTAACACGTAACCCCTCAGTGAAACCATAGTTTGGATTGTGAGACCGCCTTGGAGAATTAACTCCTGTGCAACTTGGGTCCCCGCAATGCCTTCTAGCTGTCGATCTTGATGTATCATGACCAATGCCAGTGTGGGTCCTCTGACCTTTAACTACGTTACATAACCTTGGCCCCACTAGCCATGTTCATATAGAAAGCCACATGGCAGAATAATAGCGGTTGATACGTGGCCCATTCAGATGGGTGACATGCGTCTCGTTCCAAATGCCATTTCAACCTTCCATAAGTTCAAAACCCACTGACACGTGGCACACATCCCATGTGTCCACGTCCATCCAAGTGATGTCATCATGACTCACTACTTCAGCTCTTCGGGAGCTTTTGCCCTTCACTACTGTGTTTGACCTTTTAACATTGGCTTGATCCAATGGTCAAGCTCTCCTCTCCAGATCTACAGTGTAGATCCACTTCGAATCTTTGGGCTTTCGGTCCTTCTCTTGTTTCTGGCATCAGACTTCACTGAAGTCATGAAGTTTGAAGAGATTTCAGTTTAACTCATCTATACCTTCCCTAGATCTGACGATCATAAGGGATTTCCCTTCCTTCCGAATATATCCTATGATGCATAACAGACTCTGTTACTCTATGGATTTCCAAAGGAATTCACGGCTAACCGCCTCACAACATTACCAGATCTGATGGTCATGAAGAATTCTCCTTCTCCCTAACAGATCCTAAGGTCCACATTACTCTACTACCCAACACCACTTCTATCGTATTTTTACGATACCATTATTCCTCCTTACCTTTGTAACATGGCCAAGGTAACTTCTTGGCACTCAGAAAGGTTCTGGGGTTCGAAATTGGTCCTCCAGACACAATTTCCACCTAAAACTTCAGGTCTAATGACCACTTATCCAGCCCATTCTGGTTCAACGTTAAAACCTTGGCTCTAAACTTGAATTTTGTCTATTCCGACAACAATTCTTTTTCAAAATTTTTTCTTCAACTACCACTAACATATCCCATCCAGGCTCAGTGTTGAAACCATGGCTCTAATACCAATTTGTAACATCCCCAGCCACCAACAGGTCAGTCAATGCCACTAACACAACCTTAACTTAGCCTTTAAAGCTCGGATACCAATATGTAACATCCCTGACCACCAATCCGCCTGGAAAATGCCACTACTCAGACCCTTCACTTAGTTCTGATACCAAACTATAGCATCCCCGACCAACACAGAGACCGGATAATGCTACCACTGTGGAATATAAAATTATATAATATATGCATTTTAATCGAATTAAAACACTTAATCACAATAATCATAGAATTACTGCTACCATACAAAATCAATGGAATTAACAGTAGTTCATATACGCAACGAAATACATGATAACATTCAAGTATCACAGACATGCATAACAGATAAATTAATCACAGGATGATACTTATATTTTCAATTGGAGTAACACCACCAACTACGTGCAGACCTTCCACGGACCTCCCAGCCATAGACCGCACTGTTCATCATGCTCAGCAGTCGATCACCCCCGAGATGGGACTAAGCTCCACCCAGAGCAAGGGAATCCTAGACTAGGCTAAGCTTATAGGAAAACTGCATAGTGCAACCAGAAGGATTCTCTCCAGGAGCCTTCTTACGCCCACTACTCATGGACTCTCATTCCCCACATACATGTTCCACCCGAGAGTATGCAACTTCACTGTCACACAGTCCATCGGTTGCTTCACCTCCCTCTTAAGGTCTCGGAAACATGTTGAATTAGGAATTATCAGAGCTTTGTAGCTGGTGCTGGACTCTCTCTAGGAGAAAACCGCTTCCCAGCAAACTCTCTCACCTAGAGAGAGATGCTCACAGGCCTGACAACCTGCCTCTTCGACCATGGGCCTGAAAACCTACTTCTTCAACCAATTTCAACTCAATTCCCACAAGGTGAGGATAACAACAACAACAATAGCAATTTGGTTAACTCACGGTGACAACAACAACAGGAATTTGGGTATGGACATCCAAAAATGACAACAGTCCACACTAAGACATAGCACGGTTCAGAAATTTATAGGGTGTTCGAAATTCATAGGAGACACGACTCAGTCCACGAGTTTTCCACTCGTTTAGGGTGTGTGACAAGGAATCAAAACACATAGGTGGATGATGGAGGTCTCGGGTTTAGGTGGAGGATGGGAGAATTTTTGAACGAACAACCTTCCCGTGAGGGTTTCCTTCCCTGTGTGCAGGTAAGAAAATGCAGACGTAGAGGCAAAAAAATTTCAGACACCCCCGATCCCAGCGAACTCAGGTGGAGGATGATAGAATAACTGAATGACCCCCAACACGACTGACTCATTAGGTTTAACTGCATGCACCCAGGTCAACACTTGTCTTCCTGGAGCTTCATGCGTTTCCTTTTGCGCACGTTTCCTCTCCCAAGACTTAGGATAAAAACTCAAAACACTCAGCATGTCTACTTTAGCCTTCAGGAATTAATAATAAATATTATTCCTTCAGAGGTAAGCCCCCTAGCTTAGACACTAGGCCCACACACTTAGCCTCCTCCCTTACCCAACCTTGTGGAAGCTTAGTCCCCCATCACTCTTTCTTTGTGGTCGATCTGCACATAGCGATGTTTATATTTTATTAATGATATGCATAGTTACATATACAAAATCAGGCTCTTGGCCTTTAACACTTATGCTCTCCAGCCTAATAAACACATAATCCCACCAGCTTATCAACACTCGACTCACCAGCCTACAAAACATGTTTACAATTTATAAATACAATTGGGGCTCATCCTTAGGGATATTACAGAATGTACAAACGATAGTAGATCAGAGTAGGTGGTTAATCAAGGTATAATTTATTCAAGTACAACCCATTGATAGGGTCCTTGAAGAGGCCACCCTCAGGGTAAGAAAGGATGTATGCTCCCTGAGTGAGGCAATGCTTGATGATGAATGGGCCTCGCCAAAGCATTTCAAACTTTCCTATTCCTAGGGTATCATGAGTGATGTTGTATGCTGAAACATGGTCACCCTCATTAAATGAATGAGGGAAAACTTGGCAATCAAATGTGGCCTTAACACATTTTTTGGTTGCATCAATATTTTGCAATGAAGAGCGTCAATCTTCATCTATGCTCTCCAAGGAAACAAAGTATGGTTTGAGAGGGGTGGTATCTGGAATTAGTTCGATTGATGTCCAAAGAGTTGGTATCTTGTACTCAATGTGTAAGATGGATTTCAAATAATTGGTGAGGTGCAAGGGGTTAAATCCTATGGAGTTTTGACTATGGTTCGGTAGGCCCAAAGTTCAAAGAAAAGAATGTGGTGCCCATTGGTTTTGTGCTTATTCTTTCTCCGTTACAACATGGTTTTGGGGACTTTGTCGATAGCCTCAACTTGTCAACTTTATTTTGGATAGTATGGGGAAGAAAATACATGTTTGAATCCAAGGAGAGAGGAAAATTCCTTGAACATGTCATTCTTGAAACGCTTTCCATGGTTCGATATTAGCTATTGGGGAACCCCAAAATGAGTAATGATGTGATTAAACAAAACTTAGGTGGTAGCGTTAGTATTTTTGTTGAAGGTTGGCATGACCTTGGCCCATTTGGTGAAGTAAAAAATGGCCACAATGGCGTACTTGTGGCCATTTTTGGATGGGGGATTGTAGATCATAAAGTCAATGCCCCACTTATAGAAGGGACCATAAATAATGACAAGGTGCAAAGGAAATAGTGGAGCTCAAGTTTTGTGAGTGAACATTTGACACTTAGTAAATCATTCGACTGCCTAAATGTAGTCATGGATGAGGGTAGGGAAAAATAAACTATCACAGACCACCTTTTGAGTAGTGAACATTACAGAAACAATTCCTCCATAGGTACCATTGTGGCCATAATTCATGACCCATTTGGTCTCCTCAAGTGCGGGACAACATAATAGTATAATGTCCACTCTACATCAATAAAGGACATCCATTATGAGGAGATACTGTTGGGCTTGGTCACAGATATACAAAAAATCATCTCAAGAAAGATGTGGACCAAACTTTTGAGTGCGCAAGTAGAGGATAATATCGTTGTACCATGAATCATCAGATGATATCACGAATATGTGTTATATAGAAAGTTGTTGTTCATTGGTGGGTCCTTGGTGTCGGATGACAAGCCATTGATAAACTTGGGGAGGATGAACACCTTATTAATATTAGGAGTATTGAACGATAGATCAAATTCTTGGAGAATCATGATCTACTAGGTGAATGTTTCATTGATCTATTGTCAAATAAGCAAGTACTGCATGGGGTTGGAATTCTCTATGACTTTTGTATTCTACAAAAAATATAATGATGAAACTTTTGGATTTCATGAAACAAGAAGAGGGATAATTTAACCTCATGATTATAATTAAGGGGGGGTATTTCCAGGTTCTTTCTCACATAATAGATGACATGCTCTTTCCCATCATCCCCTTGTTGGATTAGCACTCCTACAACAGACATATCTGAAGCAAAGAGATAAAGAATATAATTATTATTAAAGTCAGGAGGACTACTTAATGGAGCTTTGGAGAGATTAGATTTCAATGCATCAAATGATTGTTGAGCCTAATCATCTCGTGCGAAGGGGATTTCCTGGAATTAAAGTTGTAAGAATCTATGTGCACAAGTGGCATCGTCAGGGATGAATCATTGTAAGAAGTTGACCTTGCCTTGTAGACTTTTTATTTTGAGCAAATTATTTGGAGTACAGATCTCAATGATAGCCTGGAATTTCAAAATATCCATTGTGATTCCTTGTTGGGAAATGAAAAAAAACAATAAATGTCTAGCGATGATGCAAAAGACACACTTGAGGGGGTTCATGAAAATCATGTACTTCATATTGACACCTTTGAAATATGATGCAAAGGTCTTCTAGATGTTTTGATCACTTCTTGGATTTGGTCATGAGGTCATCCAAGTATGCTAAGGTGAAGTGGGTGATATCATGAAAGAAATAATTCATACCCCGTTGGAAGGTGGCTATAGCATTTTTGAGACCACAAGGCATGACACAATATGCGAAGGTGCCCCACTTTGTGGTGAAAGTGGTTTTGTATTGATTTTCATGGAGAATTTATATCTTGTTGTAGCCTGAAAACCCATCCATGAAGGAAAGTTCCTCATGCCCCATGCATGCATCGATGACTTGGTCGATAAATGGTGTTAGGAATTTTGTTTTGGGACAATCTTGATTCAAGTCCTGAAAGTCAGTACAAACATAAATTGTACCCTACTTTTTTTTCACGATTACAAGTTTATATACCCAGGAGGTATATGTGATTGGATAGATGAAACCAACTTTATGAATCCTATATATCTCAACTTTGGTGGCCATTACTTTGGAAGGGTGAAGAGGTCTCTACTTATGCCGAATAGGAAAAACATCAGGCCATGTGTATATAGAGTGTTTGAAAATGGTGGGATTGATTCCTAGAATTTATGCATAAGACCATGTAAATATATCTCAAACACTTGAAAGAGAGTCTTGTATGCAAGGTACCTCCTCTGGGGAACATACTTCTCTGAGGAATATGTTTTCAGTAACACCTGGTTTAACCGAAATGTCTATTTTTATGGTAGGGGAGATATTGGCCATGTTTCCTTCTTCAAAAGAGTTTGGGGCTAGGATTGGGTTTTTGAATCAATCAATATGCCTAGGGGGAATGAAGTCTTTGGTTTCAATTGAAAATGTGTCTGAAGCTGTGGCAAATGAAAATTCCTCCTGAGGGAGGAAAAAATAGCGATGATACATCGTGTCCCAGGGGCAGTTGAGTGTCACCATCACCTCTATAATGTCCTCACATGAATGAAATACATGGGAAGTGGAAGTGAGTGAATTTTAAGAGGCATAAAATGGTTGGGTTGGCATTTTTGTGCCACAAATATCACATATGTGTGATATTTTCATAATTGTGTGATATTTTCATAATATGGAGGGTTGGACCAAAAGTATGGGACCAAAAACAATGGAAATATAGAAAATATGGACACACTTAGGTGTCTCATTCTCTTCAGGAAGGGGAAGAATATCTTGTCGAGGGATTTCCATGTAATTAAGTGGGCTAGGAGGTGAATTCTCCTATCATCAATGTACTAGAGAGGCAATAGGGGAAGATGTTCTTTCCTGCTCCTGCTGAGAGGTGTTTGGTAAGACCTGGAGGGTGACTGCAATGCTAGGAGCTCTTATTGCAAGGAGATATTCCCAAAGCTGACTAATCTAAACCATGCAACGAGTTCAATACTCAATAATAATTGAGAAAAGGTAAGTGAAGTGACCAAATTTCCCACAAAGTGTAACACCCATTTTTCCCCAAGACTGCAATTATATACAAACTTCATATATTATTGTTATGAGGCATGTAATTATATTTTAATATAAAACACCAAGTCACTGACTGAGAGGTAACAACCTTGATAGTATTGGCCATGATACACAAAAGTAAATTGATTCAGGAGAGGATTGATTGATCTATTGCAAGAGGTGGAAATTTGATGTATTAAGTGAGGAAAATAGGAAGCTTGCACAACAAGTAAATTGACACTGAAAATATAAATGAACCCCACCTACTAGCACACTAGACTTTACATGAGAGCCACACTATCATTGAATAAGTCATGGAAGTGGCTGAGGCCAAATTAATGACTGATGACAACCACTTTGTGTGAAAGAAAAGTTGATTGAACAACTGACACAGTTTACCACGAAACCTCCCTCATTTTGGAAATTGGTAGAAGATGGATGACGTTTGCAGGACATCCTAAGAAGTTCTTAGGGACGAAGAAGAACAAAGAGAGAATAGAAATATTGTGGAAAACACGAGAAGAATAGAGAGGTGCAACAACGAAGAGAAGAATATAGGGTTGAATAAGGGAGAACAATGTGCAGAATATCAGAGTGTTGATTGAGGAAGAGAAGGAAAAAGAAGATCTTTCTGGAGGAAAAAAAAAAGAGAAAAAAAAAAGATCTTGTTTGTGTTGTTATTGATCACCATGAGAAGAGAAGATATTTATCACCATGAGAAGAGAAGACCTAGATCCCTGAACTGAAGCTTTATAGGGTTGCATCTTGGTGCTTATTGGACATAAGATGGAACTGGTAAGGGGAGGTCACTAAGGGGTTGTTGAGCATAGAAGGGACTCCCTTGTGTAGAGGAAATCCAATGGAGAAACCACCTGATAAACCTTTGGAGACCCAAGCTCACTGGGAGGTGGAAAACTTTGTTGTATCAAAGGAGGAAGGAGAGTAACCTTCCTAGGTCATAACAATCTCAGAGGCTTGTTGAGTCAATTTCCTTGGTGGTATCGTGGCTTGGAATGGGGGTGGTGTGTTGTAGGAATCCACTCTTCATAAAGGCCTAAGGTCAGGAGGAAAGACGTCCTCTCTCAGTTAGTTGGATTGGAATATTTCCTTGATAGATAAGTTCTCACATGCTTTGAATCTGTTTGTGATTGAGTTATTTATATTTTTATGAATTTGTTTGCATGCATGATCATTTCATATGTATGATCCCATAGTTGGATCCCTGGATGTTAGGATCAACATAGAATGTAATCCCCTTGATGGTAAAATGATGTGAATTCATGGCCTTCAATGGTGTTGAATGGTCTGAACCCCTGGGAAGGATTGGACTGAGGTCCTGTAGAATTCAAAATTTATTCGAGTCCCCAAGCAAACTGATTGTATTCCCTTAAAAATCTAGTGTTAATATGTGAAGGGATCGTATTCATCGATCTCATAGTTTGGGAGATCTAGACCCTTCATCAACAGAGTGTATTTTTTGGAAGAACCAAGTGTCAAGACCAATACAATGTTCAACGACAGAAAAACCCTGAGCGCTAGCAAGGACCATTGATTTACACGTCAATGTGTTAGGAGAAATCCTAACCGTCGATCCATAACTCCTTGTTAAATGAAAACCCTTATCGTCGATCTCGAAGCCCTATCTTTCTCTTAACAAAAAAATGGGGAGATGGCATCATGGTGACGTCTCAATGATGAGGTTTTCCACCTTGACATCCCATGTGTCATGGGGAGTGATAGGTGTCCCTTTTTGGTTGTTTGTTGGAGCATGAGTGGGTCCTATTGGGATAGGGATTTCCATTTGGCCCTTCATGGGAATTTGTGACCATCATATCAAAAGGGGACTACCCCAATAATCCTAAACCATATGATATTGATGTATCATCGATGGAAGTAGGGCGAGTGCAAACCCAAGAGAAATCCAAATCGTTGACAATACCTTCATCGATGATGAAATGAGGACCGTTGATCTCCCAATGAGCAGGAGAAACCTCAGTCATCGATCACCTATGATATGTTTCCAAAGGGAAAGAAAAGATGATCAAGTCACATGATTACATGGCATGTTTGCAAGGAAACCAAGGTTTCAGGATGACAAGTGTCAGCTGGTGGTTTGATGACAAGAGTTAGAGAGGAGAGAGACATTGATAGTCATTGACCTTGTTGAATATTAGATGGAGAGTTTTGAACCGTTGATTCAGACATGTCATCCTCGGATGAGAGGGAGGTTGGCATGGTTACATCTGGTAAAGGATTGTCGACGAAAAAGGAATTCTATGTCCAACGATAGTCATTGATCTCAGTGGGACTCACCCATAAATTATGGGGACCAATGACATAGGGGTGTTAACCCCCATGCAAAGAGATGTATTCGACATGCTCCTAGCCATCAATATCTGAGATTTTGAACCACGGATATGGGGAAAGCATACCTTATAGCGTCATCATCAGAGGTCGACGATAAGGTCGAGTTTGTGGGATATTGAATCATCATGATGATGAGAGGTGGGGTGAAATTGTGGACTGGAGACCCGACGTGTCACCACTACATGGTTGCAATGAACAATGAAAAACTACATGGACACCACGTGGGGTAGATATGGAAGTTGGATAATGAAGGCCTGAGAATATTTAGGAATCCATAACTTTGACCCCAAGCTCAGATTTGGGAGTGGTTACAGTCATTGGAAAACTCTCGACAAGTATAAGATAATAATATTCTCCAGACAATATTTAATAGGGTTGAGGAAAAGCGAAATCTTAATGCCCCATTGTTACACATTATTTTGGTCACTCTGGTGATGTCTCTACAGTTATGTGTTTAGGCTCTCAGAAGGACCTTTTGCCTGAGAAAAGTGACTGTTATCTTCTTCTTCAAAACATATTTTTAAGATGAGTTCGCAGGCTACATGTATTATAGGGTGCGAGAAACCTTGATTCTCGCAGGCTACTCTATACTTGGATTGCGAGATGTTCGCAGTTTGCTCTATAAGTAGGGTGAGAACCTGCTTCAAAGATTAAAAGGGAGAAGAGGTTACAAAGGTTCTAGA
>JASDQU010682331.1:47826-60824 GCA_032191745.1 Picea mariana | reverse complement strand
AAGTCTTAAGTCTAGTTCTATTTTAGAACTAAAGTGTAATGTTGAGTTGTAACTGAAGTCTCAAGTCTAGTTCTATTTTCGAACTAGAGTATACCAGTCTCAAGTCTAGTTCGATTTAAAGTATGAAGCTGAGTTATGATTAAAGCATGCAAACGAGTTACTATTTCGAGCCTCTCCTCTTCTCCTCTTCGACCTATATAAGCAGAGGTCGGCCCCTCTCTTCAACACAATTTTGATATGCAGGTTAAGGGAGAAGCAATAGAGGAGCATATCAGTGATAAAGAGGCAGCATACCAAAGCAACATATCAATGTTGTATATCAACAATAGAAACAACATATCAGTGCTTTATATCAACAATAGAGGCAACATATCAGAGGTGTATTTCAGCAAGGTCTCTTAGGTCTTTGTCAGGTCAGAGTCATCTTGGAAAGCTCTTTATGAGCAGAACATTCATCGTGGATATTTGTAAGTGATCTTACATTATTAATGCAATAAAGGAATATCGTTTGCTGGGGTTTTTACCCTTGTACAGGGTTTCCCCACGGTATATGTGTTGTTGATGTGCATACTTACTTATCTACATAGTTATTGCTATTCGGTTATGATTTGATATTGTTGAAGTGTATTAAGCTAGAATCAAAGTGTTGAAGAAAATAAAAGAATTAATCCACATAAGAAATCAAGCTCATAATTTAACATGGTATCAAATCTTAGGGTGTGTTAAACGTGTTGAAGTGCAACATCAGGTACACATAGATCCAATCTAACTTGATTAAGTTACCAATGTGAATTCCATGGCATCCTCCATTTCAGTCAGGGCCAAGGATAGGTTTGAAGGAGCTACGAAATTCAATGTGTGGAAGCTTTGGATAACAAATATCTTGCAGGAGCATGATCTTCAGAAGTATGTGACCACAGTGGTGGAGGAACCCACGAATAATGCAGGAAGAGCGACATTAAGGAAGAGTCAAGCAAAGGCCAAGCGAATCATATTTGACTCAGTCAAAGATAGTATAATGCCTACAATGACTTTGCTAATGACTGCCAAGGACTGTATGGATAACTTGGTGAATTTGTATGAGAAACAAGCTCCAAGTCAGAAGAGGACACTTAAGCACAAGATTAAGTATTTGAATATGGAGAAAGGTGAATTAGTGGCATATTTCTGTTCCAAGATATCCCAAATCAGAGATCAGCTTTTGGTCACAGGGGTCATAGTGGACGATGATGATTTAGTGCAGGCCATTTTTTACAGTATTCCTTCTTCATGGGAGACCTTCTTATCCAATGTAAGTGGGAGAGAGATTCAACCCACATTTGAGCGGTTATGGCATGATTGCCTCCACGAGGAGAGTCACACAGCTACCAGGAGCAAGCCAATGAAAGAAGAGCACTCATATTTAGCATCAATATTCAAGGGAAAGAAGAAAGGCTCTCAGAGGAAGCCAAACACCAAAGGTACATTCAAAGGCAAGAATATTGATACATATAAGATTAAATGCTTTAGTTGTAATAAGTTGGGTCATTTTGCTAAAGATTGTTGAGTTAGAAAGAAATATCCAAAGAAAGGGAATCACCATGCCTCAACTGCTAAGGATGATGAATCCAAAAGAAATCAGAAAATACCTTCTAATGAAAAAGAAAATAGAAAAGAATATTACTTGGTTTCTGCGTTATCTAGTTCAGTTTTCACGGGGCCAAAAACTTAGTTAGTAGACAATGGTGCATCAAAGTACATGACAGGGTACAAGGAGATCCTCTCAGATTCTGAGACAAAATATTTTGCAGATCATGTTGAGCTTGGGGATGACAAACGTTACAAGATAGAGGGAGTAGGCTATATCTCCTTCAGATTGGGATATGGGGCTAGACTTCATATTGATGAAGTACTATATGTTCCAGGGCTCAAGAAGAATCTACTATCAGTTGCAACCCTTAAGGACAAGGGATATTGGGTAATCTTCAAGGACAAGAAGGCACTACTATGGGCTAAAGGTAGCCACTTAAGTACAAAAAAACCCATTGGAACTCGCAGTGGAGGACTGTATGTCGTGTGAGGACAGTCAATTCAGGCATTAGCTCATGATGCGACTAGATCTAGCGAGTTGTGGCACAGAAGACTTGGACATATTCATTACAAAGCTCTTCCAAATCTACAAAACATGGTATGTGGCATGCCCTCTATTTCTCTTAGTAAAAATGAAATTTGTAAGGGATGTTGTCACACAATTGGCTTAGGTTGATGGACAGTTGGTATGGATTGTTGGTTGTCATTGATTTCAACTATTGGAGAGTGATATTGTAGATTTATGTCAACCCTCAGTGATTGATGTCAGCCCTTGGAGAAAGTACTGTAGCGAATTCCAGTAGCACAAAGGTTTGGGTAATGAACCCAAGTTTGTTTGATGTAAATATGACTCATTATTGTCTTGTCATGGTTGATAATAAGTACAAATTGATGAACTCCAAAGTGGTTCCCTTATGGTGAAATCCCTCACGGGAAGACGCTTTGTAGATTGAGTTATCCTATAAGTATCGTAAGAGAACCCATGTTTATTTGTGGAATAATGAGATGAAGGTCAATGAATTTTTCAGTGAAACTATCCTAGATGGATAGTGGTTGTCATGCCATTTCTGATGGTATGTTGAATGTCACATAACTCCTCATGGTTAGAGAGTTATGGCCATGAGAAGTTGGAGAACCCAGGTTTGGGTAATGGACCCAAGTTTGTTTGATGGATAACGGTATGATTTTTGATATATTTTTAGGTACTACTATTCTATATGGATATTACATGTCATGCCATTTCTGGTGGTATGTGGAATGTCACATAACTCTTCACGGTTTGAGAGTTATGGCCTTACGAAGTTGGAGGACCTTCATATGCCATCTAGAAGCCCCAAAAGGTCAAAGTAGTCAAAGTGGTTTAAGAGATTTTGGAAGGTAAATAATAAAGTGAAGTGATCAGTGTATTATAATTCAAAATGAATACAAAATAAATTATTTAACTAATAAATTAAATGGAGAAATTAGAAGTGGGTTAACCCTAAAATAAGGAAAGTGGGCAAAGTGACCTAGAAGATGTTTTTAAGGAAGCTACTTGGAGAGTATAAATAAGAGGAAAGACTCTCCCATTTTACATCACACTTGAGAATATTGAATATATATAGGTTGCTAAGGTAACCATATGATATCTAAGCTGAATTTTTGAGGAAAGGTGAAGAAAAGGTCGGAATTCAAGGAAGGATAAATTCCTTTGATGATGCTTTCTAAGGTGTTTCGGGTAAAAACATCATAACTTCTTCATAACAAATCCAAATTGAGTAAGAAAAAATGTGTTGGTTATAGTACAGTCTGTAGTATGATGTGTAATATTTTTAGATCAATTCAATAAATATTTCATGTGGGGCACGCTCTACAAGGTCGCTCTCTAGAATAAGCCAGAATTCAGCAAGGTATGTCATTTTTGCTATAACTCTTTTTTTGAGAGGTTCCAAGTAGTGAAACTTGGAGGAATTGCATAAAACACACTGAAGAACATTGTGTATCAGTTTTAGATCTTTATTCATTATAGGTACAAAGTTTTGATTATTTCAAGTTAGGGTTTTTGACTAATCCAAAACTAGTCATGTGAGACTAAAGAAAATTTTGATGAAAATGCTAGTCTCTTGTTGTTAAAGTTAAGGAAGGATTGCAGGTATGTGATCATATACACCAATTCTATTACATAGTTACAAATCATATTTCGTTGATGAAATTGATGATGGATTTTGGTTAAGGTAGAGAATAAAGATCTTTATTCTCTTCATTATAGGTAGAGAATGAAGAGAAACACTCTACGTTGCTAGAAAAGAAGAATGGAGAAAAAAGAAAGAGTTATGCAAAAGTACTCCAAGGAAGGAATCATGGTCAACCAGAATCTAAGAAAATTATTGAAGATACATCTTCAAGAATACCATCCATGTTCAAGCCACAAAGAAGATTCAATCATGATCATGATCAGTCAAAGAAAAAATTCAGAAGGACTACGCCACAAAGAAGATCGTTCACTCCCAGGTATGAAAATTTATTTTATGGTCATTGTTTTTATTGTACTAACTTTGGACATAAGGTTGCAGATTGCAAGGATTATAAAATAAATGTTCAAGCAGACTGTGCCTATGTGGTCATGTGTAACATTGAGTGTTACAAATGTCATAACTATGGACACATAGATAGTGATTGTAGAAGCATGATCAATACTTCCATGAAAGAGAATACTGATATCAAATATAAGAAAGTATGGATAAGAAAACAGGAAGAACGGGTGAACAAAGACCAGGTACTAGAGATTGCAAGATTGGCAATAAAAAGAGATGAATAAAATTCTATAGAGAAAAGGAAAGATGTCAAATACAGAAAGGTTTGGAAAATAACTCAAAGAAAGGACAAGTAAATAAGGAACAAGTTCAAGAGATTGTACTTTCAGGCATTGTAGCGAAAGATGAATCCACAGATAGAAAGAAAGAAGTCAGATCTCAGAGAGATAATGAATCTACCAATGAAGATGATGATGAATCTACCAATGCAGATGATGATGAATACACATCAGAGCAGGAATTGTTTTAAGCCATCCAACTTAGAGTCTCCCCAGTAATATGAATATTAGACAGGGGGAGTCTATGCCATAGCTATGACAAACCAAAGAACCATCCTTCGAGCAACTTGAAGAGTTTGAGAATACAGATTCAGAGCAATCAGTTAGAAGAAGTACATTTTGATAGATTAATCAAGACTTCATGATAGTATAGTGATATATGGGTCAGCATTATGGACAATTGTGCAAGTAGAGTCTTGGAGAGTATGGAAAGAGATGGATTCATAATAACACTCAGCAAGTTTGGATAGATATATGATAGTGGACGACATAATGGATTCATAGATTGGTTCAAGGACTGGTTCAAAGAAAAATGAACATTATCATAATGGATGATAATTACACAGGAAATGGCTCGAACAATGCTAATGGATTCCAAATTGATAGATTTTTTTTGGACACATGTAGTGCATACATCAATTCACATTCAAAACAGAGTAATGCTCAGAAACAACAATGACAAAACTCCCTACGAACTATGGAAAGGAAGAGCAGACAACAACCTCTACATCAAGGTAACTCAAGGTAATATTTTATTAAATTAAATTTGTGTTGATGATATTGCTTTGAAAGTACTAATGACAGGTTAAGCCAGAAATTTGCAAAGGATATCCAGAATGAATTTGAAATGTCATTACTTGAGGACTATCCTTCTTTTTGGGTCTTCATATATGTCAAAGAAACCAAGGAATTTTTATTTCTCAAACTAAGTATATCAAAGAAATTCTAAAGAGGTTTGGAATGGAAGATTGCAAACCAATTACCACTCCTATGCAAATCACTTGCAAGTTGAGAAAATATGATGATTCGAAGTCTACATACCAGAGGCAATATAGGTCAATGATTGGTAGCTTACTATATGTGACAACATCCAGACCAGATGTAATGCAGGTAGTTGGACAGGTGGCACGATTTCAAGCAGCACCAAAGGAATCACATGTATTAGAAGTGAAGAGGATTTTCAGATATCTCAAAGGAACATAAGAGTTTGGATTATGGTATCCAAAAGGAAAGGATATATCACTTATTACCTACATAGATGCAGATTTGGCAGGTTGTATTGATGACCAACGAAGCACCAGTGGAGCAGCATTCTACTTGGGTGAGTGTTTAGTATCATGGCTAAGCAAGAAACAATCATCATTATCTTTATCTATTGTCGAGGAAGAGTATATTTCAACAACATCATGTTGTACACAAGCTCTTTGGATGAAACAAACTCTGACAGATATACAGGTTGAGTATGATGAGCCCATTCCAATCTATTGTGATAATACAAGCGCCATCAGTATCTCAAAAACTCGGTGATGAACTCCAAGAGGAAGCACATTCCAATCAAGTATCACTTTCTACGGGAACGGTTTGTAGAGAAGAACATCAAAGTTGAATATGTGGGAACAAAAGAACAAGTGGCATAGATCTTTACAAAATCGCTTCCATGGGAAGCCCTTGAGTATCTTCGCCAGAGACTAGGAGTAATTTCTACTCCAAAATGAATACTTTTGAATGCTTATCTTATATGTCTTAGATGTACACGAGGAAGCACCATAAATTGGACAAAGGGGGAGAGATTTATCAAATGCAAAAGGTAAATTCTTGGAGAGAGAGCATAGAGGCATGTTTCCAAGGGGAGCAATTGTCACAATGGAAGAATGAGCAATATGACTTCAGAGTGATACCTTTTATCAAAGGGGGAGATATTATTCATATGAAGGGAAAGCGAGTAATCAGAGGATTATAAACACAAAGAAAAATCAAAGGCACGTAGACAGGGGGAGCATCCCCAAGGAGAGTTTAGTCACGGGGAGGAGCCCCAAAGGGAGATACCCTTTGCCATTGATTTCAAAGGGGGAGAGATAGAAACATTGATAAAGAGTATAAGCATGAATGTTATCATGACTAAGTGTTTCCATCAATGTTGGTGTTACCATCAATGCCAAAGCGGAATATTTTCATAAAGTTAGCTTAGGTTGATGGATTGTTGGTTGTCATTGATGTCAACTATTGGAGAGTGATATTGGAGATTGATGTCAACCCCTAGTGATTGATGTCAACCCTTGGAGAAAGTGCGATAGCGAATTCCAGTAGCACAAAGGTTTGGGTAATGGACCCAAGTTTGTTTTATGTAAAGATGACTCATTATTTCCTTGTCATGGTTGATAATAAGTACAAATGGATGAACTCCAAAGTCGTCCCCTTATGGTGAAATCCCTCACGGGAAGACGCTTTGCAGATTGAGTTATCCTATAAGTATGGTAAGAGAACCCATGCTTATTTGTGGAATAATGAGATTAAGGTCAGTGAATTTTTCAGTGAAACTATCCTAGATGGATAGTTCTTGTCATTCCATTTTCGGTGGTATGTGGAACGTCACATAACTCCTCATTTTTAGAGAGTTATGGCCATCAGAAGTTGGAGAACCTAGGTTTGGGTAATGGACCCAAGTTTGTTTGATGGATAATGGTATGATTTTTGATATATTTTTAGGTAATACTATTCTATATGGATAGTACATTTCATGCCATTTATGGTGGTATGTGGAACGTCACATAACTCCTCATGGTTTGAGAGTTATGGCCTTACGAAGTTGGAGGACCCTCATATGTCATCTAGAAGCCCCAAAAGGTCAAAGTAGTCAAAGTGGTTTAAGAGATTTTAGAAGGTAAATAATAAATTGAAGTGATGAGTGTACTATAATTCAAAATGAATACAAAATAAATTATTTAAATAATAAATTCAATGGAGAAATTAGAAGTGGGTTAACCCTAAAATAAGGAAAGTGGGCAAAGTGACCTAGAAGATGTTTTTAAGGAAGCTACTTGGAGAGTATAAATAAGAGGAAAGGCTCTCTCATTTTACATCACTCTTGACAATATTGAATATATATAGGTTTTTGAGGTAACCAAATGATATCTAAGCCGAATTTCTGAGGAAAGGTGAAGAAAAGAAGGCCGAAATTCAAGGAAGGATAAATTCTTTTGATGATGCTTTCTAAGGTGTTTCGGGTAAAAATGTCATAACTTCTTCATAACAGATCCAAATTGAGTAAGAAAAAATGTGTTGGTTAAAGTACATTCTGTAGTATGTTGTGTAACAATTTCATATTGATTCAATAAATATTCCATGCGGGGCACACTCTACAAGGTCACTCTCTAGAATAAGCCAGAATTCAGCAAGGTATGTCATTTTTGCTATAACTCTTTTTATGAGAGGTTCCAAGTAGTGAAACCTAGAGGAATTGCATAAAACAAATTGAATAACATTGTGTATTAGTTTAAGATCTTTATTCATTATAGGTACAAATTTTTTGTTATTTCAAGTTATGTATGTTGACTAATCCAAAACTAGTCATGTGAGACTAAAGAAAAGTTTGATGAAAATGTTAGTCTCTTGTTGTTAAAGTTAAGGAAGGTTTGCAAGTATGTGATCATATACACCAGGTCTATTACAGAGTTACAAATCATATTTTGAATATGAAATTGATGAGGTCTTTTGGTTAAATTACATTTTGGGTACATGGTCGATACAAGTAGTTAATGAGTTGGCACATACATGAGGTGTATAGTTGATGATGTTGGTACATATTGATGTGTAGTTGACACATGATTGGTACATACTTGGTACATGGTTGGATGCACTTGTTTATGCTATAGGTTTATTACAATTTGTTTGGTATAGGTTGGTGCATGGTTGATGCACTTGCTTATGCTACAGGTTGATTACATGTTATTTGGTACAGGTTGGTGCATGGTTGATGCACCTGTTTATGTTACAAGTTGATGCATGGTTGATGCATGGTTCATGTTTATTGGTACAGTTTTACAACAGTATATCTCACAGTGATCGTGTGACAATGGTTCCATAATTCTACTTTTACTTCAGGGTGGTTGGACGAGGCAAGGACGGGTGGTTGTAGCCACCTTCCAGTTGTATCCGAAGAACATAGGGGGTTGTAGCCTCCTTTTGGTTGTAGCCAAATAATTGGGGAGCTGGAGCTTCCCTCAAGTTGTAGCCTAAGAAACTAGGGGGTTGGAGCCTCCTTCCAGTTTTGGTTGGAAAACAAAGGAAGTTGGTGCTTCCAATGAATGTAATTCTTCAATACATATAAGAAAAATTATTATGTGGTTTTCTCCCTCTTTGGGTTTCCATGTAAAACACTGGTGTACTATGTATGTGTATGAATGTTCATTTGTTCATTTCTTATTTACTCTATAGTTATTGGATGATAATGTTACATTGATATAACACTCGGATTATATGGTTAAAAAGGATTAAATTTCTATATTATTGATTCACCCCCCTTCCTAGTAATCCAACAGATGCATGCATGGTAAAAATATAAATAAATCATTTCCTAGTAGTGACAACAGAGCTCAGGGCATCTTAGATCTGGTTCATTTTGATGTATGTGGTCCCATGTCATCTCCCTCACTCAGTGGTTGTTTGCATTATGCCATTTTTATTGATGATTACTCAAGAAAACGTTGGATATATTTCCTTAAAGCTAAAAGTGACACATTTGATAAATTCAAAGAGTATAAAGCCTTTATTTATAAGCAGACAGGGAAACACATCAGAATCCTTAGAACAGACAATGGAGNAGTTAGCAGGAATCAAGAGACAATTGACCATGCCATATAACCCTCAACAAAATGGAGTTGCTGAGAGGAAAAACGGGACAATTTGTGAGGTAGTGAAAGAAATGATGTTTGACCAGGATCTGCCAAATTCTTTATGGGCATAAGCTACCTCCAATGTCATGTATATCCAGAACATGTGTCCACATGCTACCTTGAAGGACAAGACTCTTGAAGAGGTCTTCTCAGGGATCAAACCTGAAGTAGGGTATCTAAGGATATTTGGGTGTCCTGTGTATATTCATGTCCCTAAGGAAAAGAGGACACATATGGAACCCTCAGGAGAGAAAGGGGTTTTCTTGGGGTACAGTGAGAACTCCAAGGCTTACAAGATTTATGTACCAAGTCAGAGGAAAATAGAGGTAAGAAGAGATGTGAATTTCCATGAGGAATCCACATTTAATAAATCCAGAGAGCTTTAGTAGGAATCAGAAGTAGTTCAGCCAGCTTCACCCTCTTCTGAAAATGAAGAGTCAGATGATCAGAGGGAGAATCCTCGTGAAGGGCCAAGTAATGAGCCCCTAGAACATGCTGAAGTGTTAGAAATAACTCTTGAAGAACCTCCATCCAAAAGGAAGCCAGGGTGGCTTAAAGAAATAGTGCAGGAAGCAGAAAGGATAGCTTCTCCCAAAGGAATTTTCAAGGAAAGGAAGAGGCCTCATAGATTTGGAGGCTATGTTGCACTGATGAGAAGCATTAGTGATGTCGAACCTACTTCATTTGAAGAAGCAAATAAATTACAAGTATGGAAGGATTCCATGCTTGAGAAATACAGGTCTATTATAAAGAACGATGTTTGGGACATTGTGCCGAGGCCAAAAGACAAATCAATGGTTTCTTCCAAATGGATCTATAGGATCAAACATGCAGCTGATGGAAGTGTGTAAAAGTTCAAACCAATATTTGTATCCAGAGGCTTCACTCAGAAAGAAGGAATCGACTACGAAGAGAATTTTTCCCCTGTAGCCAGGTATACCTCCATTCGAACTATTATTGCTTTAGCTTCCATTCTTGGTTGGAAGCTACATCAAATGGATGTAAAAAAAACATTATTGAATGGAAAGATTGAACATGAGGTCTTTGTGGAACAACCAGATGGATTTGTACTACATAACAAAGGCACTCATGTATGCAAGCTAAGGAAGGCCTTGTATGGTCTTAAGCAGGCTCCCAGAGTTTGGTATGACAAGATTGATGGCTTTCTTAAAATCTCGGGCTTTCAAAAAAGTGATGTTGATGTAAATTTGTACTTCGAGGTAAGAGGTAACCAACCTATTATACTAATCATGTATGTTGATGATCTCTTTCTAACATGATATGAAGGGCTAATAGCATGGTGTAAGAGGGAGATAACCTCAGAATTCGAGATGAAAGACTTACGCTTGATGCATTACTTCCTAGGATTGGAAGTGTGGAAAAGACAGGGCGAGATATTTCTGGCACAAGAAAAATACACAGTGGATGTACTAAAGAGATTTGGTATGATGGATTGCAAATCCATGTCTACTTCGATGGTTACCAACCTGAGTAAGCTGCATGATTATGGCATAGGTTCAGATTTGGTGGATCCCACCATGTATAGTAAGTTGATTGGATCATTGATGTACATGATCCACACTAGGCCAGATATATGCTATGTAGTGATTGCAATGAGTCAGTTCATGACTGAACCGAGACAGATACACTGGGTGGCAGCAAAGCACATCTTGAGATATCTCAGAGGGACCATTACTTATGGTATGAGATATACATCCAGTGGTGGTTTATTTCTGCATGGGTATGCAGATGCTGACTGGGCAGGAAGCCCAGTGGATCGGAAGAGTACTTTCGAATATTGCTTCAGTTTAGGATCCGCTATGATTTCTTGGTCAAGACAGAAGTATGGATCCATTGTACAGAGTACAGTAGAGGTTGAGTACACGGCAGCAAGTGATTCTATCAAGGAAGCAGTATGGCTTAGAAAATTGGTTTATGGGTTGTTTGGTGACAAGCTCGAGACGACAGTTGTTCATTATGATAATCAAAGTTGCATAAAATCGACAAAGAACCTGGTATTTCATGAGAAGTCAAAACACATTGACATGAGGTACCACTACATATGAGACTTGGTCCAGAGAAAAATTGAAAAGTTATAGTACATAGCCATGAGCGAGTAGGTATCTGATATCCTAACCAAGCCTCTGACCTCGAGACAGATTATGTAGCTAAGAGGCAAGCTTGGTGTGGCTGAGAATGACTCCCTCGTTGAGAGGGAGTGTTAAATTTAGAAGCATCAACAGTCATTCTCCAATGAAAGGCCATATGGGCCACCCTGAGGCTATCCAGGGAGATTTGGAGAATCAACCAGTCTTGTGAGGTATTGACAAAATCCAGGGGGAATTCAAAACCTCTGTGAGTCAAACCAAAAGTCAAGATGAACGAGATGTTGTGAGTCTAATGCAAAATTCAGGGGGATCATACAACCTCTGTGAGCATAGAAATTCTAGTGCAAAAGTCAGGGGGGACATACAACCTCTGTGAGCATAGAGAGACTAGTGCAAAAGTTAGGGGGAACATACAACCTCTGTGAGCCTAGTCAAGCCCTGTGAGACATGAGAAAAAGTCAAGGAATCTAGCAAAAGTTAGGTTGAATATAAAATTCCTATGAGCTAGAAACAATTGATATTCTTAATATTGCAAATAATATAAATGTATTGATCTAGTGCGTTGGCACGTGTAACATTATCCACCATGAAGAGAATTTTGAATTGCCTTGTAAAGAGTCGAGTTGTAACTAAAGTCTCAAGTCTAGTTCTATTTTAGAACTAAAGTGTAATGATGAGTTGTAACCGAAGTCTTAAGTCTAGTTCTATTTTAGAACTAAAGTGTAATGTTGAGTTGCAACTGAAGTCTCAAGTCTAGTTCTATTTTAGAACTAAAGTGTAATGTTGAGTTGTAACTGAAGTCTTAAGTCTAGTTCTATTTTAGAACTAAAGTGTAATGTTGAGTTGTAAATGACATCTTAAGTCTAGTTCTATTTTAGAACTAAAGTGTAATGTTGAGTTGTAACTGAAGTCTTAAGTCTAGTTCTATTTTAGAACTAAAGTGTAATGTTGAGTTATAACTGAAGTCTCAAGTCTAGTTCTATTTTCGAACTAGAGTATACCAGTCTCAAGTCTAGTTTGAACTAAAGTATGAAGCTGAGTTATGATTAAAGCATGCAAACAAGTTACTATTTCAAGCCTCTCCTCTTCAGCCTATATAAGCAGAGGTCAACCCCTCTCTTCAACACAGTTTTGATATGCAGGTTAAGGGAGAAGCAATAGAGGAGCATATCAGTGATAAAGAGGCAGCGTACCAAAGCAACATATCAGTGTTGTATATCAACAATAGAATAAACATATCAATGTTGTATATCAACAATAGAGGCAACATATGAAAGGTGTATTTCAGCAAGGTATATTAGGTCTTTGTCAGGTCAGATTCATCTTGGCAAGCTCTTTAAGAGCAGAACATTCATGGTGGATATTTGTAAGTGATATTACATTATTAATGTAATAAAGGAATATCATTTGTCAGGGTTTTGTTGGCAGCCAACTCAATTTTTTTGATTGCTCTCAAAAAAGCTGCCTACACCCCTTGTCCGATTACGACAAATCATTGTCGCATTGTGCTACTAGAAATTTGTTTCATTTTTGTGACAATCACAATTTGATTTCGATTCAATTTTCACAACTGAAAGT
>JASDQU010682331.1:19666-41990 GCA_032191745.1 Picea mariana | reverse complement strand
TCAACAAAAATTGGAAATGATTTCCTTTTAGTGGAGAAGAGTTGATGATAATTAGTAGGTGATAATTGATACTACACATGTTTATAATTGTAACTCCTCATCACTTTTAACTTTTGTATTTATCTTTTAGATTGTTTATAATTGTAACTCCTAATCACTTTTAACTTTTGTGTTTTAATTTTAGATTTAATTTAACTATTAGCTTCTATCGTTCCTTGGACTCTTAGCTTTTATATTTCCTTCAACCTTAGCTTTCTTCCATATAAGTTTTCTTTCTTTGGAAAACCCAAAGTGGTGAAAGATTTGCATGTCACCACATATATATATACCAATTTCTTACTCCATGCACATTTATAAATACTCGAGGGATTAAAGACACATATGTGTATAGTTTTGACAATCTTATTCTTATACTTGCATTTGCTCTCTCATGTGTTTCTTATATGTGGGTATCTTTCTTCTGCATTTGCTCTCTCATGTGTTTCTTATATGTGAGTATCTTTCTTCCATTGTTGACATTGTGCTTATATCACCTTTACTCAATAATTGCATCCAAATTCATTCCTAATTGGGTATTATCTTCTTTCAGGGAGGATGTTACTTAACTTAGACTAGATACATATTCTATGGTGAGCACTCCCTTTGACAATGTGGTACTCTCCTTAAACACAAACTCATTGAGTGCTTAAGTGAATTTTCCAAACGAGGTCTTAAGTTCTATCCTTATACATGAACTTCTTGTCCACCGACAAAGTATAGAATTTATTATACGCAAGTCTCAAGTTCCATCATCATTAGCGACAATAACAATTTTGTATCAATCATTAATAATGTGACAATAGTCTTGTATCGGTCATTAATTAGCGACGATTGTGGGGATCCCATGCTCAAAATATAATGGTAATTATTTATGCTTAGTTGTCATTGAAATTCTTGTTCTTGGGCATTTATTATTAACCATTGAATATCGTTGGAATCAACCCTAATGGTGCTTACGGGTAAATATTGTTGCAATCATATCTAGTGGAACACGACATAGATATTGTTGTTAAACAAATATAAACTTAATAGTAATTTCCATCCTCGGTAGCAAAAGTGACATGCTTGTGCTAAAACCATGCTAACTATCATTGATACTTATGTCTATACACTTATAACCATCTACTCATATATTATATTATATTGGTGTTGGTGTATTTCCCCTCCATTCATTGAAGATCCAATGCATGTTAGGTAATGTCTTCTCATAGTCATATTACATGCAATGAAATCCATTTCCAATAGTCAATATGTTATATGGAACAAAATCCATACCACTTTAATCTTGAGTTATATAATTAAAAGGTTTTTTTTTTCTAGTTTTATTTTTTTTCATAGAAATTTTATTCAATATTATTTTTCTTCATGGTTGGAATTTTGTTCCACTTTAAAATTCGATTTGATAATAACATTATTAATAATTTTGATGTCATGTTCTATAATCCATATTTAGTTTGTTTATGCTTGGTAAGCAACCAAGATAAATATATTACCTAATAGATGCTAGCTTGGCTAGCCACTAGTTAATGCTACGTTGGCATTGTATTGAGGACTTCCATCATCGTGCTTCGCTAGTGAAACTCCAACACGATACTTGATTTTGGTGCCTCCCTCCCTATCTATGCCTCTACGATCCCTATTATTGGTACATTCATTTTGGATACCTCGTCAAAGTGAATGTGTCACCCAACAATTGCATTAAGAATAGATCGAACTGAGATCTCCTCTGTACTAGGGAGGGACATGACATTTATAGGTGAGCAATAGTGTTTGGAATTTCAAATGGAGGTTTGAGTGTGGGAGAATTGTAGTCAATCCACTCTACTCTGCTTATCATTTTTCTTTTCATTGTTTGGTAATTTAATCTGGTGCCTCATCCCCCATGTAATGATTTATAAATTATGTTGGAGTTTCTGCTATGGTGCCCCATTAATATCTAGTTTTTCATTTTGTTTCTAGTGGTTTTCTTTCGGCATGATTATGTTGACATTGACAATGAATTTCCTTCAACATTTTCCTCGTTAGTCTTTAGGTTTATTTTTACATTGAGCCTAACTCTATTAATTCGAGAATAATAGACTCAACATTCTAGGCCCGCAAAACACAATCATAACTCTCTTAGTTGAATAACTTAACGTTCTCCCTCCTAGAATCAACCAGATTGAATCATAGTCGAGCTATGTTAAGGTAAACCATTGTATTGAAATGGTTTTGACAATCAAATATATAACAATGGACAAACATTGTCATTGCTTCCATACAAAATCTAATTCATTAATTTGATGGAATTATATGTTTGTGAATTGAAATAGATTATAGTTAGTTGCTCTACCTTGCATGACCATATATGGGATGGACTCACATTTTAAATTGTCCAAGAGATAAAGGAACAAATTCGAGTGACAAAGGATGTAAGTTCAATGACCCTAATGAATGTAAGACACAAGTTGGTGATGGTGAGATGGATAGAGGTAGTGAGATGCTGTTAGATAGAAAAACACAAAATCTAACTCATAATAGACGGGTGAATTCAAATTATATTACTAATGTTGCAACAACCACCTGAGTTAACACCCAAAATAGTGGTTTGGATGATGCCACATGAACTCTTTGATACTTCCTTTGATTTCACAGACTTAACATGGCAATTATTCTAGCATATTCATGTTCAAGATGAAACCATTGTTATTTTGTTCAATCTCGAGGACTTAAAAACAAGATAACTAAACCATTTGGACTGTGAAATAGGCCATGTACAATGTCAATATAAATCCAAAGAATCAAGGGAATGCACAACCCCTGCATTTCTTGCAATATTTAAAGTATACTCATCTACAAATGTTTTTTTTGTGCATAATACATGTCATGGCCATCATACTAGTGTTATAGAAGATATATATCGATTAGATTCTGTTTTTAAAATAAAACCCTAAAATATTTCAAATATTGTTTGGTTCCACCTGACTTTGGGTTTGTTTAAATAGGTTTTGAGATTCAAACTATATTTTTTTTAATTCAATACATAATCATGTGCAAATGGTCTTTGTTTATCTTAAGTGTAAACCTATAATTATGTTTTTTTTGGTGATATTCATGTCATAATGCTCATGCTAATGTTATAGAGTGATATACACTTGCTTGGTTTGTTTTTTTAACTGAACATGCATGTATTTTTACTTTTATATAATGCATATACTTTACGTCATGCCAATGCCGTAGCTAGATATACATCGATGTTATTTTTTTATTATTATGAGCATTCTATAGGAAAATGCATTATATATTGTGTTATTATCATGTTTGTTTGCCTTCATTTTTCATGGTGGGGATCATTGCGTTATAGAAAGATATACACCGAGAAGGTTTGTTTTTAAATTGAAAACCTACAAATTTTTTATTTTTTTTTATGTAATGCACATTATTCATGTGTTATAAGTCAGATATGGTATCTGGTGTGCTCATTGTTTTGTACTTACACATATTTTATGTTGTGTTATTTCGACAACAAGATCTAACAAGTTCTTTTCTTCTTTCAGGCAATGGTGTTCTTACGACTTGAAGGATTACAGATGCATTGTTAAAGATTTGTTGATTTTTTTTTTTAATTTCCTAATCAAGAGAGTAGGAAGAGAGGATGTCAATTGCATCACATAGTTAGAATGGTCCCAGATAGGCCACACATGGTGTTTACTATTTACGTCCAGTCTTAGCATGTGGAAAAAAAGGGCTTTCCTTGCCATGGTTGCATCAATGGCTTCACCATATGCACTTATCAGAATGTGTAAGACTTTGGGTAGGATCTCTCCTTTTTGTCGGTGTTTCTCCAATTTAGATATGTAGTAGTCATGTTCAAATGCTTGTTGCATAATGGACCCATGAAATTTTTCTCATAATGGAGAGAGATTCATAATTATAAAAAAGAGACATCCTAAGCCAAAGAAAACAAATTGGACATGCAATCATCAGATTCATGAGGATGACTCCCTTAGCATTCAATATTGGGTGGAAAGGAATGAGGCAGATATGTTCCTACTAAATCGAGATCTATTCACACTAGGGATAATGAAGAGATGGAAAGTGGAGTAGGTTGTTAGGCATGGGCACAACAACATCGTTGCAATGGATTCAAATTTTCCCATAAACAAATACAAGATATTTTGGTTTCTATTCACCTTATTTACCAAGCCATCAATATTATTCTATGGTAAGAATTCATGAAAAATTTATAGCAAACTTATTTACTACGTTGGCATCCTTTCTCTATCATATGAATTCGTGAAATGCTTAATTCTATGGGTCATAAGTGCCATGCCAATATTATTGTTCAAGAAACCTTATTTAACAAGTCAACAATACATGGATTCATGAACTGTTTGTTTCTAGTGGCCTAAGTTTTTAGGCCAATGTTATTGTTTTGTAATTTGAATTCACGAAATGTTTGTCTAAATCAATATTGTTTTGAAATATATATTCATGAAATGGTTGTTTCTAGTGGCCTTATTGACCACACCAACATTATATTTTTGTAATATTGTATTCATGAAATCTTGTGCATGACAATATCCTTTGTACACCATTATGGATTTCAACACACATCAAAATGGCATTCCCAACAACCTTGGGTCATGTCAAAGGACGTGGTACACAAAATAGTTACAACATGGTTGCAATCATTTTACCAATGTGTTTTGACTTCCTGTCCAACATCGAAAATTTCATCCTTTATTGTTGATGATGTCCAAGCAAAGATATGGGTGATAAGGTGTGCAAATCTCTTAATGTGTCATTCCTTCCTCCATTTGTTGTGTATTTACTTATTGTGGGATTTATTTCACCTTAATATTGTTAGAGTATTGATAATTCTCTACATCTAGCATGTGCATCGTTGTTGGCTAAAAAAGTTGACCAAGTGTTGGGTTAGATCTCCCTTCTACTTCTTCTTGGGCTGACTAGGTTCAGATCTGAATAGGTTTCCAGCAAAACCCTCTAAAACTATCGACCCTCCTAGTAAACCAGAAGGAAACACTGCGCATAGTGCACACAACACAGTCTCACCTGAGATAGCTTTATGGGTGACTGCAATGCTCATGTGCTTGCAGTCTAGGAATGAGTCGGGATATGGGGTTGTATTCTATCGTCTTCATGCATTGATATTGTTATTCATTCAAGTAATTTTAGGATTCATTCATCTTCATGCCCATGCATGCATTATAATACCTCTAGTTAATCATTCATTCATAAGAAAACTATTAACAGGAAGTAAGCATTCAATAAACATTACATATAACACAATTTTTACCATGGTTCACCCCCTCCTGGGTTACGTCCACACATATTTGGCTTCTTTGCTCTTTTATTTAGTCTGCTGCAAAATTTGGCGTTGCGTGCATTACATATTCACTCATACAATCCTGATGAGGTTAAAGAACCTCTTTGAGGCGAAATAGATCACACCAGGCTCCCCAACGTGTGATCTAACCCTCAAAATATACCTTACTCAACTCTTCTACAACTCAACAGCTTTCAACCACAATTATCAACAATCTTTTTCTATTTACTTAACTGAACAAACCCAACAAAATATAACAGAACAACACCCCTAACCTAGACCTCCTAGGTTCTTATTTATACTATTTGACAAGCTTATAGCCGTTAGAACCTTTGTCAAAAACCCTAACCCTAATATGTTAGGATTTCCTTCCTCCTCACATGTGGATTTTCCTCTTGCATGCTACTTTTCCTTCCTTTTCCGCATGTTGCTTTCTTGCCAACTGTTGCATGTGATCCCAAAATTAGGTCTTTCCTTCCATGTGGCTCGTCCCAACACTGACATGTGGATCATCCCAAGCCACTCAGGAAGTGCACGCTGCTTGTACTGTTGTATCCAAACTATGGAACTTTTCTGCTAGTTCCTTTCCTTTTTCCTTGATCTGCGCAACTTTTTATGTTAGCACCTCCACTGACTACGTTGTTATCTCCTCCTGCATCAATGTTGCATCCTCTGTATTTTCCTGTGCAATAATTTTCTTCTCTTCCTCCAACTATGAAATCATTTGTGCTTCTTGTTCTTTGAGGGGTTCCAATTCATCTTGTCTTTCTTGCTTCTTTGTCTGTGTGGTTTTCAACTCTGTCTACAACTTCTTCATGCCTTGAGTGACCTTCAAGCGCTCTATGACGCTCATTTTTTTCTACCTTTTCTTTAGCTCTTGTATAACATTGTTGATTGTCTCCTCTTCGTGGTCCCACTATTGGACCTTCTCACCTTGTTCCAAGATAGTCCATATCTATGCGGCTTTGTCGAATAACTCTTCTACTTCCCTTGCTTCTTTCTCCATCTTAGCTATATGGAGTGCATATTGTTGTTCTCTTTGTTCTCAGACTTCGGGAGGAGTCGTAGGATTGAGCATTTCTTTAAGCTCCTCAATTTCCTGCTTATATTTATCAATTGTTTGTGAGATCATGTTGATATTCTCCTCTACACTTCTCTCAAGTGCTTGTGTGTTGGATGGGATGCGATCATAAATCATTGTTAATCCCTCTTCCATTTTATTTGCACATCCTTTCTCCTCTTATTTTTTCGAATTTAGATGGTCGCATGTGATTTTTAGCATTTCAGCGACTCCTCTACCCACCTCTAATTTGGTTGCATCCGCGTGGGCCCTAGATTGCACCTCTTGCATTATGCTAGCCCGAAGTCCATACAATGCCTTGGTGGGTATTTGTGCCATGAAGAATTCAAATTTCTCCACGTCCCCCATGGAATTTTGCGTAGTCTTCTGATCCATTCTGATGATTTGGCACATGACTGTAAAAGTCTCCCTGCCTTGGACTACCAACTATAATGACTCCTCTCCTTCTTTTTACGCAGGGGGTCATTGTGTATTTTCCTATTGCTGCACTGTGGTCTGTGGTCCTCCATGGATATATAATTATAGAAGATTATCATGGAATTCTATGAGATTAGCCATGATCTCTTCACCTTGCACCTCTGCAATGCATACCACTTCTTCCCCCCTATCTTGTAATTTTTCCGTGACTAGCTCTACATCATCCTCTGTCAAGGTGATGATTGGGTCTTCTTTGTCATACTTCCTTTTCTTGTGCACCCCTTTTTCATGCATTGGTTTCCTTATTGTTTGTGAGGGTTGCACCCTAATTGTTGTACCATGGTTCCTCTCTTCTCTAGCTTGTGGAGTATCCCCCTTTCTGGTCTACGGTTGGTTTCCTGACCCTGTTGCTATTTTTCTTGGACGTTTCGGTACTGTGCTGCCTCTGGTTGGATGATTATGTGTTGCAGCTGTTCTAGTATTATCTGTCAGGCTATTTTTTCTTGCTGAAGAGCCCCCTTCAGCCTTGTTTTTAATCCTGGAGGATTGTGTCATGATTGGCCTTGTTACTAGTTTTGATACTGACAATTGCAACTACGCAGGCCAATTTTTAACTATCCAGTTCACTTCTTCTCTGGTGACTCGATACTGCATTTCTAACCATACCTTCTTTGGATCCCTTGTAGCCTGGATCCACATGTGGTGTCGGGATTCCTTGAACTTAGCTATCCCTTCGATCTCCTGGATCACCTCTACAAGTATGCGCCATACATTAGATGTGCATTGTTGTATCTCTTCCAACAACATTAAAAAAACTGTGTTGTTTGCTTGTTGCATCTTGTTATCCTTGGCCTACCATAGGGACTCATATCTGGCCGCATAACATTTCCCCATCCTATCCAAGAACGATGAGAATTTTGGCTCCTTCCATCCTACCAATTCTATCAAAATGATGAGCCAAGAGTAATGGAACTCAGTTCCATTGTCTTGCACGTCTCTACAATCTATCAAAAATCAGTTCAACAAGTATGGCACCAAGCTAAACATTACTCCTTTCACGCATTGTGTGGATATTACAATAGTGCCTACTGACACTTCTTATTTTCGACATTTCCTATGTAGTTTGCAAGCCATGAGATTGTTGGTGAACCGTGTCGCATTATCATTGATATCCTTGAGTATGATGCCTCTATTTCCCTGTCTGGTGCCAAACTGCATTTTGACTAGCTCTGTTATTTCCTTCTCACGTGCCTTGTTATCCAGGTATTCCTCTGGCTGCACATCAACTGTGGGTAGTTCTGTGATCTTGGAAATCAGTGCCACATCTATGTGTACTGGCCTATACATCCACAGGATTCCTCCATGTACACGAGCGACTAGTTGTTTTATGCAAATCTCGACATTCTTACCACACCTGAAATGCGGTATATCCAATAAGTTCATAATTCTAGAGTTATACAACCTGGTTATTCATTGCACGGGCTCCATTATTGGTTTACCAAGGGGTCCAATTTCCCCTGTGTTTATTAAATAAGTCTCCTTAGACAAATCTAGGAATTTGGCCACATCGTGCACATCATGGTTCGCATACCTAAGTTTTGGTACCTTTCCCAACATGTCATCCACAATAATCACTACATCTAGGAGATAAGGGAGTGTAATATCCATGGAATTCTGTGCCTTTTTTTCCTGTCCCACAACAAATGATCCTGCCTCTATTAGGTTTGCGTTCTCTTCCTCCCTTTCAGACTCCGTCCGGTCGGTGATATCCTCAACCAACACTTCCTCGCCTTCATGGGAATGTCATGGTCCCATTGTTTCGTCGAGCTTTGTAGGCGTCTCGGGATTAGGGTTCAAAATACCATTATGAGCCTCAAAGCTCTTCCCTATTTCCCCTTGTTGCATTGTTGATGTTTCATCTTCAACTCATGTCAAGATGATTGACTCTGTGTTTGAGGTGGTGACATCTTCGAGCTCGACCACTTTTTTGGGTTGTCTCATTCTTTCCTTGCACCTTTGACCCTTCCGAGTAACCCATACATATTGGCCTAGAGTGTCGAACTTCGGTGGGGTCATCGTCTCTCTAAGTCGCACACTCGTTTGCTTCTTCGTAAAATTCTAGCTAGGGCACGGTCTTTGAATTTCGCTCTATGCAAAAAAATCGCTAAGTGTTGAATAAACATGTGGTTTCCACCTTTTATAGACCCGATCATGTCGATTTTTCACTTTTTGTGTGCATTTGCACCGAGTGTAATTTTTCTTGCGCGTTGTCTTCTGATGTTTGTCACGGTAATTACTGCGCACAACTTTTTTTGCACTTTCTTATGGTTTAGTCAACTTCTGTGTCTTTTTGTGTTTTTCTTCCGTTTTCTATTTTTGTATTTCTTTTGTCTTCTTTTTCTCCTTTTTATTTATTTTTATCTTTTTTTTGTCTTAATATCTGCTATAGCACACTATATACATGCCTTTTTTGCTGCACTGTGACTTTTAAGGGTTAGTAGGTCAACTGTCACTGTACAGTTTCAATCGACTATCGTTGATCATTCCTTTCAGTTCTGTTCCTCCCAAATCTTTTAGTTGTACAGATCCCCCATCCGTGACATTCTTTACTTCATATGGCCCTAGCCAATGCATTCTAAATTTACCAGGATGTTGTAAAAATTTGATGTCATAGAGAAATACTAGGTCTCCTTCCTTGAAACTCTTATTCTTAATATGTCTTTCATGTGAGGCTTTGTCTCTTACTTTCTGTACTTCTTGGTGAAATCCTACCAAAATCCTGTACTCTTCCATTTCCTTTAGTTGGTTTAACCTTTCCTGTACCACACCTCTTTCTGTCATGTTGGTAATTGTTGCTACGCATAGACTGGGTACCATAAATTCTAATGGTACTACTGCTTTCTTCCCATACACTAATCTGAATGGTGTCTGTCCTGTCAAATTCTTACATGTGGTCCTATATTCCCATAGTAATATTGGTATCTTCAAGTCCCAATCATCCCTGTTAACATTGTAGATCTTTGTCAGAGCATTTTCCAAGATCTTATTGAAAGCTTCTACCGTTCCATTTTCCTGAGTATGGTATGGTGTACTCTGTTGGTGATAGAATTTGAACTCCTCAGTCATAGCCCTGATGGTATTGTTGATAAAATGAGTGCCTTGGTCACTCATCAAAATCCTTGGACATCCAAATCCGATGATCACTTTCTCAAACAAGAAGTGTGTTATTGTCTTTGTGCTACAGTATTTGACTGGTGTTGCTTCTACCCATATTATTATGTATTCAGTCGCAGTAATGATATATCTATCTCTTGACCTTTTTGTTGGTGGATTAATTGGTCCAACAAAGTCTATTGCCCATTTTTCAAATACATGCAGAGTCACTTATGGTCTTAGAGGCATCTCATCTCTTCTCTTAGGTTTGCCAACTCTTTAACAAACATCGCATTTTTGGAAATATTCCTTAGCATCTTTATGGATTGTTGGCCACCATAATCCTGCACGCAATACCTTTTGCATGGTAGCTTTTCCTGCATAGTGCCCTCCAACGATACCTTCATGAGCTTCTGCCAAAATTCTGGGTCTTTCATGTTCTAATACACACCTCAAAATGTTGTATGCACCCATATTGTATAAATGTCCTGCAATAAGTTGATAGTCTACAACTATGACTACCTGATTGTTCTTCTGCACAGTGTTAAAGTCTTGTGGTGCAACCCTTGAACTTAAGTATTCAATAATATCAACAAAATATTCATCAGCTACCTGTACTGAAAATAACTACGCATCAGGGAAGTTGTCTTCCAAGTCAATAGGTTCTTCTCCATTATTACCCTTGACAGGTGATCAAGTCCTGCATTAAACTTCCCTTGTTTGACTATTACTTCGAAATCAAATTCTTGGAATAACAATATCTATCTGTAGATCCTCCTTCCCAACACTGGCTTGTTGACTAGATATTTGAGGGAAGAATGGCCTGTGAACATTTTAGAGTGTTTACCCAATATATAGTGCTTGAATTTCTGAAGTGCATATGCCATGGCTAGGCCTTCTCTTTATGTGGTGTTATAATGCTGCTTTGATTCTAACAACTTTATGATTGCAAATGATACATGATGGTCTAAGTCCCCTGCTCCTAGCTGCGCCATAATTTCTCCAAGTGTTATGGCTGATGCATCTACATGCACATGAAATGCCTTTTCCTAGTCCAGGAATAATAGGATAGGTGTTGTGACCATATTTTGTTTTAAAGTGTCCAATCCTTGTTGATAGTCCTCATTCCACTAAAATCTAGTGTCCTTCTTTAACAATTTTTCCATGGGTCCAGTAATCTACGCATACCCCTTTATAAATATCCTGTAATAGCCTGTATGTCCCAGCGTTTCTCTTAACTGGCGCACTGACTTTGGTGGTGGTAAATTTACAATGACTACAATCTTAGCAGGATCCACTAGTAAACCTTGTTTACACACTATATGTCCCAACAATATTACAAAAGGTGTACCAAAAATGCATTTCTTGATGTTCAATGAGATCTGGCATTGCCTGCATCTTTCCAACATGAATCTTAACACTTCTACATGATCTTGTAATAGATTATATACACTCTAGTCATCCAAATATACTTCTATAAACTGATGTATAAATTCCTTAAAAGTAGCTATGACTACTCTTGAAAATATGGTTGGTGCATTCTTCGGGCCAAATGGAATGACTGTACATTGGTAGGATCCCCATTCTGTAGAAAAAGTAGTCTTATACCTCTCTTCTGGAGCTATTTTGATCTGATGGTAACTTGAGAATCCATTTGTAAATGAATATGATTCCTATCCTCCCACATTCTCTAAGACCTCGTCTGTAAAAGGGGTAGGGAAAGGGTCATGTAAGAAAGCATCATTAAGTTTTCTCAGATTCACACAAATCATTATCCCCCCTTGTTTATTTTCTTAGACTACCATAGGACTTATCCATTTAGATTCCTCTACTGGTTCTATGATACCAGCTTCCAACATTCTCTCAATTTATTCTTTCACTTTCTACTTATATACTGGATTCAGTCTATAAGGTCTCTTCCTGACAGGCCTTGCCTCAGGTTTGAGAGTTATTTTCATCTCCCCTATCTCCCATGCTATGCCTTTCATCTCTGTAAAGGTCATTGGGAACACGTCATTGTATTCATGTAGTAACTCTGTTATTCTTTCTACTATTTGTTCATCCAAATAGTCTCCAGTACTTGCCATTTTAAGATTTTCATTAATCCCAATGTTAACTTTCTTAAATTTGATTGGTGTAGTAAATACTTTTGAATCTAGAGATGGACCTTCCACCTCTCTTTCTCCCTCAATCTTTGTAATTTGAATGTTGCGTGGATCATCTTCATCTGGTGCTTCCTCTTCAACATAATAGCATGAAAGTAGTTATTTGATTGTCTATTTGTTTTTTTGTTGATATTCTGTCATGCTTTCAACCTATGGTTCATTAAAAAATATCATTCCATGTATCAACTTCAGTGTCAAATACATGTTGGGGTTCTCATTTTCAAATGAGAAGGTTACTACAAAGTTCTGCTGCAATGTTGTCCATTCTGTAGTACCTCTGTGCATCTCTTGGTCTATATACCAGTTCCCTGGAATTCCTTCCAATGTATGGATAAAGTGATGAGGCCATTCCTATGGTGGTGTCATCCTCCACTGTGTTCTTCACTTCTTTAAGTGTTCAACCGATTTTCCCTGTCCATCATACCTTTGCATTTTTTTGCTCCTCTATTTTGCGCCGAATCTAATGTGTAGTAATCGTTTACATTGACTAGTTTTGAATTGTTTCCTTGTGTGCACCCCACCATCTTGTAGTGTGGCCTTGAGTGAAATATCTAGGGCTAAGAGCCTCTAATTTTCTAATAATTCCTCTTCATATTTTGTTAGAAATTCCTCTAAGTCATTTACCCATGAAAACTGGGAGGTTCTCTTATCTCTGTGCCAACCCATCTTACTGCGTAGTCTATTATTGCACACCTTCTTGTGGAAACTTCATGAAATCATTGTTGCCAATTCTCCAAACCTGTATTTGAGTTGGAAGCACATGATGTAATGCTTCTCCAACTGATTACCCCATCTGTAGTTGGATTAACATAATCCTTTTCTCACGTAGTGGTTCTGTACAACTGGTTTATTTCTTCCAGATCCAAACAAGTGGGTTCTATAAACCTTTCTCCTTCTGAAGGATCTAATGGTGCAAGGACTCTATATTCACCTGATTCAAATGTCATTTTCCTTGTCTTCAGGTTGATTATGGCCTGGTTATCAAATGCCCAATCCAGTCCAAGCAATGATGGGTAAGGTGTTTCTCCATCTACTATCTCTATTACTTCAAAATATTCCATAGTGCACACTTCATCCAAATCTACTGTCACACCTTTAAGCCTTCCAATCGGTAGCACTCTGTGTTGATTTGATAATTTCAGCTGGACAGGTGAATAGCCTAGTGTGGGTTCTCCCATACATTTCCATGTTTTCTTAGGTAAAACATTTACTTTAGAGACTAAATCCAATATTATATCACCCATATTAAAATCCCCAATGTTGGCATTCAGACTTAATTCTCTCCTTGTCCTTCTTCTTGTATGTAGATGATTGACTGTTTTCTGTTCTAACTTTCCTTCTACCTCTGTGTTACATCTTTCTGGCAGATTTTGTAAGATCTTGACAGATGATGGATCCTTCAATAACTTAACACAGGATTTTAGAAAAGTTTTTATGTTACTTACTTGCTCTAAAGGTTGTTCTTCACTGGTGTGGTCCACTGAGGAGGGAATTTCGTACATTAGTGAATTTCGATTTTGCTTCACGACTGATGTAAACATAACATTTTTCTTGAGAAACTCTTGTCTAGCCTCTTTGAATGTTTCATTTTATTTTCATGCATCAAACCGCTTTTGTGGTTCAATATTCTTCTTAACCCATTGATGTTGTGTTGGATCTTGTTTTACTACGTCTAATCCTATCTTGGCTCCTCCTCTAGTGACTATATTGATGTTTCTCCCATCATCCCTAGCTTCTGTAGAGATCCACTGGAGATTCTGGTTGTTCTGGTTCCTTTTTTCTTGGATTTTCCCCAATAGTGTCAGACAATCTTTTGTATCATGGTTTTTTGCACGACAATACATACATGTCGCTGGTGGAAGTGGACATTCCATTGCATAATGTTTTGGCTGTTGGAAGTTGGGGCACACTACTATTCCTTTGCCTTGTCCAAATCCTCCTCTTTCTCATCCTCCACCTATGTATCCACCTCGATCTCCTCGCGGTGCATTGTATTGAGGTACCTGATTATACTGTGCGGGGTTATACTGTGGTTGCGTGTTGTTGTATTGTGGTTGCACAATATTATACTGTTGTTGCGCATTATCGTATGATGGTGGTACTTGGTTGAATTGAGGTGCAAATTTTCCTGTCATCATTTCTGCTTGCACCCTATAAGTATCATAATTTCTTTCTCTCATCAGCTCCATCGTCCTACAATCTTTATCATCATGACCCACTGAATTGCAGAAATTGCAATATGGACTTTTGGGTATTGGCGTATACTTCTGCATCATTGAACAATGATATGGATCATGCCCATGTGTTTTACAAATTTCACACCATGGTCCTCCTATTGGAAAAGGATTTGGTACTCTTGTTTCCATGTACTGTGCGAAAGTTGGACATTCGTTCTTGTGGTGTCCTTATGTCTTGCATGTGGTACACCAAACAACTTATCTTTTCTCTTTGCCCTTATTCTGGTTAAGATGAAATGTTAGTTTCTTCGTATCCTCCTTCATCTCTTCTATTGCTGGATCTGTCTTCTGATACAGGTTCCCTTCCAGTTGTAAGGATGCCTACAGAGCCTCTGCCCGAGTTTGGAAGTTGTGTTGTCTTAATGGGTATTTCAAATGTGGTAACAATGAGTTCACAAATAGATGTCTATGTTGCATGTCAGTCATGGCATATTTCAACTTACCTTTGAGACGCTTAAACCTTCGATCAATCTCCCAAACATATTCACCTGGTTTTTTCCTAATTTCAATCATTTCATTCATATATTGATCCTCTAAGTTGAGCTTCTAAAATTCGTTTATCAATAGTTTTTTCATGTCTGTAATAGTTCTTGTTACTCTTGGTGGACTATTTACATCTAGGCTCATGTACCAATCTAGTGCGTGGTCTCTTAGGGTGATAGATAAATGTGTGAGTTTTGTATCTTCATCTGTGATCTGCTTTTCTTCCTAGATCTTCTCACAAATGAATAAGTGCTTTTTAGGGTCCTCTGATGCCTCTTCCCGAAATTCTGGTAACTTGATCGTGGGATCATGTCCTTCCATTTTAAACTGTGTTGAACTACTACCTCCATGCGGTGTAGATATTTGATTGTTACTTCTTGAACTGGATCCTCCAATTGTTTCTCCTTGTTTGGATGTGTTTCATGTTTTCTTTCTTCCACTAAAATCTGGTTGTTTAAACGTTGGTGTTCTTTCTGGTGTGTTAGTCACACTCTTTCTGGTGTGTTAGTCACACATGGGGTTGTAGGTTCCACACTGATGGTGACCTGGATTAGAGTTCTGCCTTCTGTTCTTGCCTTTGGAGCTTTTGTTTTCCTCTCATATGTTGCACATAGGATTTCCTCAATCTGCTCCATAACCCGGAGATCCTCTACCTCTTCCTCATCGCTTGCCAATCCATCTCTATCAGTTATGGCTCTCTACTTGTTATTCATATTATATTGGTGGGGTACTCCACTGGGTGTCTTTCCAACTGTTTCCATTATCTTCTTTATCTAGTCGTCTTCCATCATGATTGGGTCCATGGCCCCCTTCTTATTTCCCTTATCCATATCTTCTTCCATTTCTCAACCTCTTGTCAGTGCTTCCTCCCTTCCCCCATGCACGTAGGGAAGTTTAGTTGTCTGATTCCATGGTCATCACATTTTTGTTCTACAATAAAATCTTAATTGAAGTATACATCGATCTAAGATACCTACCTCTGGGTCCTTTTAGAAAATATTGCTTTGCTACGTTGTAAGACTTCGCAATATCTACTGCAAATTCGGTGATAAACCCTGCAACAATATTGTCTAACCAGAAATCTATTGCACGCGTAAATTTGTTGTTAACTTGTTGTAATTGCACGATCTCCACAAGATTACACTCTAGTTGTATGATTCGATTTGTTGGGTGGTTGTATTTTAACCTCAATAACCACTCCTGCAACAAATGTAGGACATCACAGAAAAATACCTCATGCAAGTCACTAAACACATATTTTTCCAGATATTTGCACGGTGTTAACTTAGGGTTTTAGTTGTCCTTCTGTGAAAACTCAAGTTCCTTTGTTTTCAACCATCTTTTGATCTCTTCCTTCATTGGATTCCATGGCATGAACATTCCCTTATATACCTTCATTCTTCATGTGTTTCTTCCACGGATCCCGTCCACTTAATCCTATGCAGTTCCAGCTGACAACAAAACCATTTGTTGGGTTAGATATCCCTTCTACTTCTTCTTGGGTTGACCTAGGTTCATATATGATTTTTTTTCCAATAAAACCCTCTAAAACTATCGACCCTCCTCGTAAACCAGAAGGAAACGTTGCGCGCAGTGCACACATCGGAGTCTCACCCGAGATAGCTCTATGGGTGACTGCAATGCTCAAGTTCTTGCAGTCTAGGAATGAGTGGGGATCTGGTGTTGTATTTTATCTTCTTCATGCATTGATCTTGTTATTCATTCAAGTAATTTTAAGATTCATTCATATTTAGGCTCATGCACGCATTATAATACCTCTGGTTAATCATCCATTCATAAGATAACTATTAACAAGAAGTAAGCATTCAATAAACATCACATATAACACAGGTTTTACCATGGTTCACCCCCTCCTTGGCTACATCCACAAAGATTTGTCCTCTCTACTCTTTTATTTAGTCTGCTGCAAAATTGGGCATTGCGTGCATTACATATTCACTCATACAATCTTGTCGAGGTTAAGGAACCTCTGTGAGGAGGGATAGATCACACCATGCTCCCTAGCCTGTGATCTAACCTCAAAATCTACCATGACTCTTCTACATCTCAAAATATTTCAACCACAATTATCAACAATCTTTTGCTATTTACTTAACCGAACAGACATAACATAACAAAACAAAACAAAACCCCCAACCTAGACCTCCTAGGTTCTTATTTATACAATTTTACAAACTTATAGCCGTTACAACCTTTGTCAAAAACCCTAAGCTTAATATGGTTAGGCTTGTCTTCCTCCTCACACGTGGATTTTCCTATTGCATGTTGCTTTTCCTTCCTTTTCCACATGTTTCTTTATTTCCAGTTGTTGCGTGTGCTCCCAAAATTAGGTCTTTCCTCAAAATAGGCCTATTCCCAACACCAAGTATTCTTGTAGAACTAAAAGAGAGATAATAATATCTAATTATTTGGGGAATATAATGCATCATTCAATGTCAGTTGAGGAAGCCGCAAACAAGTTGCTCAAGTTATATCAAAAGTTCTCTAAGCAAATTGATTCCATCAACTATTTCAAATATTAGTGAGAGTTGCAACTAATTGAGTAAATTTGTCACATTGATTGTTTGTTATTGTTGGTAATTTGGATGGTGTTATGAATTATGTTGATATGTTATGTGAAACTTTGCAAGTATTTCGACCATAGCATGTAATAACTTCTGAAATTCAAACCAGGAAACAAATTCCTTAATTGGGTTGTACATAATTGCATCATACAATAGTTCCTTAGAGAGACAAATGTTAAACGTTAGTTCATTGTTTTTCCATGCTGGAAATTTATATAAAAATAAATAAAATAAATTATATATTAGTTCCGATGTTATACATATTGTAAGAACTGTCATTGATTTGATGTTGTCATTATGTCAAGTCCATATATCATATTCTCGCGGAATGGATAGATTATTGGGAAACACACAATACAAGTACATTCCTATTATTGTTTCATTATGTTAGTGAAAGAAAATAATTTTGTAGCAGATCACATATGAAAGACATCTCAAGAGAGTACACTTAGCATCCTAGGCATAAACATCCTTTATGACCCTACCAACCCTGATATTATGAACATCAAGTCACAATTTGGACATCCAAATACATTCTACACTATGTGCAATTTTGGATTAGAGACAACCTTTTTCAATTGGCCAAATGCAAAGAGGAGGGATTTGTACAAACATGTTCCAAAGGTGTATATATAAATCAAGGGAGTCTCCCCTTCTGTTCCACTTGTTTTTTCACTTATGGCTCATATGATGGGCCCAACACTATTACCATAATCTACTGAATTGCCAACATTATTACCACACCACAAATTGTCACCGACATTAGATTGTACATGACTGTAATAGTTTTGAAGGTGAGTGTAATGACACATTAGTTGGTGAAGGTGATCAAGATGAAAACCATAATATCATAAATGAATGTACTAGGAAATGTGCAAATGAGGAGTTCAACAAGGCTATTGATCATTGCATTATTATGAAATGCACAAAAAAATTGTTTAGATTTGAGAAAATGACATGTGTAGAAACAATAAAGCATTTGGGGGATATTTCAATTTTCCAAATGTAGCATTTAAGGAATATGAAAAGGGATAATTCCATCACTAGGTATTACCACAAGAGACTTGGATTACTTTGCTTGGAGAGCTTGTGAGAGGCAATCTTGGTGAAATATTAATGGTGGACTTGTTGGTGTTGATGCTAGCATGTTGTGGAGCCTTTCGTTTGGGTAGATGGATTGGAGGGATGTATTTATATTCCTTTATATTGATGGTTAGGGTTTGATATTAATGGTGGATTCCCTAGCTAGAGTTTCGTGGCGTTGGAGAGTCCTAGCTTATGATAAGATTAAAGAAATGTGTTTTACTGGCTTGTGATAAGTTGTTCGTATGTACTTGTAACTTCATTCTTATGTATATATGAAGCTATCCAAACTTTGTGTACTTACAGATCTAGTTTTGATCTTATATTATCATGGTGAATGAGTAGTTTTTATGGTTGTTTGGTATGTTTAATTATCATGAATAGTTAGAATATATTATATTGAGTGGTTTGATAACTATATAGAAGCTAAGAGAGAAAATTTGTCTGTGTAAAATTCTATTGTTTATAAAGTTATTCCTAGGTCTATTTTATGTTGAGGATTTTGCCGAAAGGGTTGAAAACATATTTCCCTTGAAGTGAAATTGTTGGGTGCTTATTTTCTTGGGCTACCTTGTGTATTTGGTTGGACATAAGTGAAATATATAATGTTATAATTTATATTTTAGATTCAACCATAAGGCTTAATGGTCACAGGATGTAACACACCCAACCCCTTAATCCTCACTTAGGTTGGTGGGGTGTCAAAATTTCCTCTTGTTTGCTTAATTATTTTCTCTAAATAAATCTCATGGATGGTTTCTTCTCATCTAGAGCTTTCCAAAATCTGTAACTATTCTCAAAATCGAGCTCTGGATCAAAATTCAGGGCCTCTTAAAGTTTCCAGGCCTTCATTGGCCAAGAATACCACACCCTCATGTGGGTCCACGTCACTTGTGACCTCCAACATGAAACTAATGTGGCATAACACATCACCATTGAGCATGAACGTGGATGATGGCATGGAATTTGTCATGGAACCAACCACCTGGACCACTGGGCCCTCAACTTATCAGGACCCCACCGCTCTCGACCACCACTTAACACTCCGCTAATATTTGATATCCTGGGAACTGGCCCACCAGAGTACTGGATATCGGCCCACCGGGGTACCAGGATATCGGCCCACCGGGGTACCAGGATATCGGCCCACAGGTAAACCAATACTCAAACCAACTTTAAGTGCCCGGTTCAATATTTGAGTTGGCTCCTGGGACACGTGGAACTACCACAACCTACCATTCGACCCAACACGTGGCACTCATGAGTCAACATGAAGCTCTGCCTTGAATCCTCAATTCACCTTGACACATGGCACAATCACCACTCAACATGTGGACCACCTATGATATGACATGTGGACTGACGTGGAAACACACATCGTCACTTGGCATAGGATCCCTCCATTCAGGTACTTAGAAATTTCCACTGCGCACTGGTATGGTTACATCATATGATGTCAGTGGCACATGTTCTCCTCCACATGTGAGCTAACATGGAAAGGTTGGAACCTTTCCCCATAACCGTTCCCCACTAGGTATCGACATATCCTAAATTCCAAAGAAGTATAAATGTGAAATCCTTCGGGCATCTGGTACTCTGATACCCTGGATGTTAACCTACCTCTTGATCTTGGTTACAAATTCGATGATCAAGATTGCTCGACATAAAGATCTAATGGCTTAGGTATAAATCACTAAACCAAAGGCCTCCACGCCCTACTGGGCCCACTCTTTCCATGTAAAATCATATCGTGACACGTTGGTTGCTGCACTAGCATCATCATCATCCTAATTGCCAAGTTGTCGCAACACGTCACCATGATGTCACTCTCCCTCTCATTCGTGAACAAGGGTTGGAATCCCACGTGGGAACTCTACCCATCGAGTATCGAGTATCGCCAAGGGGATGAGTCTTAGAATATTTATGGGGTTTGATACATTGATATACCAGTGTTAACCCCCTCTTGATATTAATACGAGGATCTACAACTGAGATTTCTCGACTTGTAGATCTGACGACTAGAATTCAAGGGCACCAAACCAAAGGCTTAGGCTCGACAATGGCCCCACACACACTCTACACCACTCTGTTACTGACACTTGTCAATTTTTCATGGAATTATATCCACCATGCTAGCACAACACGTGACATTGACGTCATCTATGCACGTGTCCCCCGTTTTTGCTATGCATTGACACAAGGGTAGAACCTTGCAAGGGAACCTTTCCCACCAGGTATCGACCTATTGTGTATCAGGGATTTTCTATGTTTACACCACTGATTCCCTTGATATCTGATAGTCCGATACTCCAAGGGCTTTGCCTATGGATCTATATTAAAGGTGATGATCAGACGATTGTGATTACTTCTCCCCGTTGATCCGACGATGGTTGTTCCTCTGTGGTTTTCACAGTAACTTCAAAGGTTCTAAAATAGGATTTTGGGACTTGATGATTCAATGACCTTTCATTGAATATTTTCATAGGGTTTTTAACTCGACCCACTCGACGTTCTCTCACCTGTAAGTTAAGAACAAATATGAATTTCGACTAAGGACCCTAACCCAAGGTTTCAAACCTACAAATTCTTCCATTTTAACAGACCAGGAAGACACAAGGATTATTGACCTTCTCTAGCCTCTCATACACAAACATACAATAAATTTCATTGAACCTTTAAGGGTAATTTTTCTTCATTCCATTCAATACATAAATTAACATTCATCACATGAGGTAATAGTCATTTAAAAATTGACACAAGTAAGTAAGTGAAGCATTCATTCATTTTTGAATCATTACAGATACATAACACAATCCATATTCATTACATTACATTCAAAAGACGTTACAGGGGGGAAATACTTATTTATTCAATAGTGAAATGAACTAGCCAACTTGATCGAGGGGGAAAGCCTTTCCTCCCAACCATAGGTTAAACTATACTTTCTCTTTCTATAGAAATACACCCCCATGCCAAGCCATGATACCACCAGGGAAATTCTCACAATTGACTCTACAGGTCCAAGAAAAAGTCAGGAAGGTTACTATCCTCCACTCCACTAGCAACATACAAAGTCTCCCTCTTCCCACTAAGCTCAATACCTCTGTGGGTTTATCAGGTGCCTATCCAGTTGGATTTCCTCTACATAAGGAAGCCCCTTATCTGTTATACAGTCCCTCAGTGACTACCTCTTATCAATGTCAGTTTCTTTCCATCCAGTACTAAGTCACAGTCCTCTTTGCTCCAGCCTAGGAAATCATCCTTCTCTGTTTTAGGGTGACCATTCATACTCCCTCGCAAACCTCTCCCCAATCCTTATTTTTTCTCAAGTTTTCATAGTTGTCCCTTTTTTCCATCCTATCCACGTCTTCCAATTTGATCTCCTCTTCCTTGGGATCCTCATTCTGTCTTCTGTTACACACAAGATCCCTTACAAGGAAAAGAACTCTATTGCTTACTTCTGGTTGACATTGCATCTCTTCCTTTTACTTCTCCAAGTACCAAAATTGAAATCCCTTAGAACTGTTCCAACTGTTAAATTATGAGCTCGATTTCTTATGCAGATTAATTCTTTTATTTTCTTCAACACTTTGATTCCAGCTTAATACACTTCAAGAATACCAAATCATAACTGAATAGCAATAACTATGTAGATAAGTAAGCATGCACATCAACAACACATATACCCTGGGGAAACTCTGTATAGGGAGAAAACCTGTTGACGGGCGAAACAGTCCATCCGTCAACTGGGA
>JASDQU010682331.1:7870-19616 GCA_032191745.1 Picea mariana | reverse complement strand
ATGGGGTATAAACACGACTGAAAGCAAGGACCTCTGAATCAGGAAGATAATCAGGCTCCACAACCAACAATCTGTGCATACCCCTTTATAAATATCCTGTAATAGCATGTATGTCCCAACGTTTCTCTTAACGGGCGCACTAACTTTGGTGGTGGTAAATTTACAATGACTACAATCTTAGCAGGATCCACTAGTAAACCTTGTTTACACACTATATGTCCCAACAATATTACAAAAGGTGTACCAAAAATGAATTTCTTGATGTTCAATGAGATCTGGCATTTCCTGCATCTTTCCAACATGAATCTTAACACTTCTACATGATCTTGTAATAGACTATATATAGTATAGTCATCCAAATATAATTCTATAAACTGATGTATAAATTCCTTAAAAGTATCTATGACTACTCTTGAAAATATGGTTTGTGCATTCTTTGGCCCAAATGGAATGATTGTATATTGGTAGGATCCCCATTCTATAGAAAAAGTAGTCTTATACCTGCCCTCTGGAGCTATTTTGATCTGATGGTAACCTGAGAATCCATTTGTAAATGAATATGCTTCCTATCCTCCCACATTCTCTAAGACCTCGTCTGTAAAAGGGGTAGGGAAAGGGTCATGTAAGAAAGCATCATTAAGTTTTCTTAGATCCACACAAATCATTATCCCCCCTTGTTTATTTTCTTGGAATACCATAGGACTTATCCATTCAGATTCCTCTACTAGTTCTATGATACCAGCTTCCAACATTCTCTCCATTTATGCTTTCACTTTCTACTTATATACTGGATTCAGTCTGTAAGGTCTCTTCCTGATAGGCCTTGCCTTAGGTTTGAGAGGTATTTTCATCTCCCCTATCTCCCATGCTATGCCTTTCATCTCTGTAAAGGTCGTTGGGAACATGTCATTGTATTCGTGCAGTAACTCTGTTATTCTTTCTACTATTTGTTCATCCAAATAGTCTCCAGTACTTGCCATTTTAAGATTTTCATTTGTCCCAATGTTAACTTTCTTAACTTTGATTGGTGTAGTAAATAATTTTGACTCTAGAGATGAAGCTTCCACCTCTCTTTCTCCCTCAATCTCTGTAATCTGAATATTGCGTGGATCATCTTCATCTGGTGCATCCTCTTCAACATGATAGCATGAAAGTAGTTATTTGACTGTCTATTTGTTTTGTTGTTGATATTCTGTCATGATTTCAACCTATGTTTCATTAAAAAATATCATTCCATGTATCAACTTCAGTGTCGAATCCATGTTGGGGTTCTCATTTTCAAATGAGAAGGTTACTACAAAGTTCTATTGCAATGTTGTCCATTCTATAGTACATCTGCACATTTCTTGGTCTATATACCAGTTCTTTGGAATTCCTTCCAATGTATAGATAAAGTGATGAGGCCATTCCTCTGGTGGTGTCATCCTCCACTATGTTCTTCACTTATTTAAGTGTTCAACTGATTTTCCCTGTCCATCATACCTCTGCATTTTTTTGCTCCCCTGTTTTGCACCGAATCTAATGTGTAGTAATCGTTTACATTGACTAGTCCTGAATTGTTTCCATGTGCGCACCCCACCATCTTGTAGGTGTCGCCTTGAGTGAAATATCTAGGGCTAAGAGCCTCTAATTTTCTAATAATTCCTCTTCATATTTTTTCTGAAATTCCTCTAAGTCATTTACCCCATGAAAACTGGGAGGTTCTCTTATCTCTGTGCCAACCCATCTTACTGCGCAGTCTATTCTTGCACACCTTCTTGTAGAAAATTCATGAAGTCGTTGTTGCCAATTCTCCAAACCCGTATCTGAGTTGGAAGCACATGATGTAATGCTTCTCCAATTGATCACCCCATATGTAGTTGGATTAACATAATCCTCTTCTCACACAGTGGTTCTATACAACTAGTTTATTTCTTCCAGATCCAAACAAGTGGGTTCTATAAACCTTTCTCCTTCTGAAGGATCTAATGGTGCAATGACTCTATATTCACCTGATTCAAACGTAATTTTCCTTGTCTTCAGGTTGATTATGGCCTAGTTATCAAATGCCTAGTCCAGTCCAAGCAATGATGGGTAAGATGTTGCTCCATCTACTATCTCTATTACTTCAAAATCTGCCATAGTGCGCACTTCATTCAAATCTACTGTCACACCTTTAAGCCTTCCAATTGGTAGCACTCTGTGTTGATTTGATAATTTCAGCTAGACATGTGAATAACCTAGTGTGGGTTTTCCCATACATTTTCATGTTTCATTAGGTAAAACATTTACTTTAGAGACTAAATCCAGTATGATATCACCCATATTAAAATCCCCAATGTTGGCATTCAAACTGAATTCTCTACTTGTCCTTCTTCTTGTATGGAGATGATTGACTGTTTTCTATTCTAACTTTCCTTCTGCCTCTGTGTTACATCTTTCTGGCAGATTTTGTAAGATCTTGACAGATGATGGATCCTTCAATAACTTAACACAGGATTTTAGAAAAGTTTTTATGTTACTTGCTCTAAAGGTTGTGCTTCACTGTTGTGGTCCATTAAGGAGGGAATTTCGTACATTGGTGAATTTTGAGTTTGCTTCACGATTGATGTAAACATAACATTTTTCTTGAGAAACTCTTGTCTAGCCTCTTTGAATGTTTCATTTTCTTTTCATGCATCAAACCGCTTTTGTGGTTCAGTATTCTTCTTAACCCTTTGATGTTGTGTTGGATCTTGTTTTACTACGTCTGATCCTATCTTGGCTCCTCCTCTAGTGACTATATTGATGTTTCTCCCATCATCCCTAGATTCTGTAGAGATCCACTGGACATTCTAGTTGTTCTAGTTCCTTTTTTCTTGGATTTTCCCCAATAGTGTCGGACAATCTTTTGTATCATGGTTTGTTGCACAACAATACATACATGTCGCTGGTGGAAGTGGACATTCCATTGGATAATGTTCTAGCTGTTGGAAGTTGGGGCACACTACTGTTCCTCTGCCTTGTCCAAATCTTACTCTTCCTCATCCTCCACCTTTTTATCTACCTCGATCTCCTCGCGGTGCATTGTATTGAGGTACCCGATTATACTGCACAGGGTTATACTATGGTTGTGTGTTGTTGTATTGTGGTTGCACATTATTATACTGTTGTTGTGCATTATTGTATGATGGTGGTACCTGGTTGAATTGAGGTGCAACTTTTCTTGTCATCATTTCTGCTTGCACCCTATAAGTATCTGAATTTATTTCTCTCATCAGCTCCATCGTCCTACAATATTTATCATCATGACCCACTGACTTGAAGAAATTGCAATATGGACTTTTGGGTATTGGAGTATACTTCTGCATCATTGGACAATGATATGGATCATGCCCATGTGTTTTAAAAATTTCACACCATGGTCCTCCTGTTGGAAAAGGATTTGGTACTCATGTTTCCATGTACTGCTTGAAAGTTGGACATTTGTTCTTGTGGTGTCCTTATGTCCTACATGTGGTACACCAAACAAATTATCTTTTCTCTTTGCCCTTATTCTGGTTAAGATGAAATGTTAGTTTCTTCGTATCCTCCTTCATCTCTTCTATTGTCGGATTTGTATTATGATACTGGTTCTCTTCCAGTTGTAAGGATTCCTACAGAGCCTCTGCCCGAGTTTGGAACTTGTGTTGTCTTAATGGGTATTTCAAATGTGGTAATAATGAGTTCACAAATAGATGTCTATGTTGCATGTCAGTCATGACATATTTCAACTTACCTTTGAGACGCTTAAACCTCCAATGAATCTCCCAAACAGACTCACCTGGTTTTTGCCTAATTTCAATCATTTCATTCATATATTGATCCTCTGAGTTGAGCTTCTGAAATTCATTTATCAGTAGTTTTTTCACATATGTAATAGTCCTTGTTACTCTTGGTGGACTATTTACATCTAGGCTCATGTACCAATCTGGTGTGTGGTCTCTTAGCGTGATAGCTAAATGCGTGAGTTTTGTATCTTCATCTGTGATATGCTTTTCTTCCTAGATCTTCTCACAGATGAATAAGTGCTTTTTAGGGTTCTCTGATGCTTCTTCCCAAAATTCTGGTAACCTAATCGTGGGATCATGTCCTTCCATTTTAAACTGTGTTGAACTACTACATCCGTGCGGTGTAGATATTTGATTGTTACTTCCTGAACTGGATCCTCCAATTGTTTCTCCTTGTTTGGATGTGTTTCATGTTGTCTTTCTTCCACTAAAATCTAGTTGTTTAAACGTTGGTGTTCTTTCTGGTGTGTTAGTCACACATGGGGTTGTAGGTTCCACACTGATGGTGACCTGGATTGGATATCTGCCTTCTGTTCTTGCCTTTGGATCTTTTGTTTTCCTCTCATATGTTGCACATAGGATTACCTCAATCTGATCCATAACCCGAAGATCCTCTACCTCTTTCTCATCTCTTTCCAATCCATCTCTATCAGTTATGGCTCTCTACTTGTTATTCATATTATATTGGTAGGGTACTCCACTGCGCATCTTTCCAACTGTTTCCATTATCTTCTTTATCTAGTCATCTTCCATCATGATTGGGTCCATGGCCTCCTTCTTATTTCCCTTATCCATCTCTTCTTACATTTCTCAACCTCCTGTCAGTGCTTCCTCCCTTCCCCCATGCACGTAGGGAAGTTTAGTTGTCTGATTCCATGGTCATCACATCGTTGTTCTACAATAAAATCTTGATTGAAGTATACATCGATCTGAGATACCTACCTCTGGGTCCTTTTAGAAAATCTTTCTTTGCTGCATTGTAAGACTTCGCAATATCTACTGCAAATTCGGTGATAAACCTTGCAACAATACTGTCTAACCATAAATCTATTGTGCGCGTAAATTTGTTGTTAACTTGTTGTAATTGCACGATCTCCACAAGATTCCACTCCAGTTGTATGATTTGATTTGTTGGGTGGTTTTATTTTAACCTCAATAACCATTCTTACAACAAATGTAGGACATCACAGAAAAATACCTCATGCAAGTCACTAAACACATATTTTTCCAGATATTTGCGTGGTATTAACTTAGGGTTTCAGTTGTCCTTCTGTGAAAACTCAAGTTCCTTTGTTTTCAACCATCTTTTGATCTCTTCCTTCATTGGATTCCATGGCATGAACATTCCCTTATATACCTTCATTCTTCGCGTGTTTCTTCCACAGATCCCATGCACTTAATCCTATGCAGTTCCAGCCGGAAACAAAACCATTTGTTGGGTTAGATATCCCTTCTACTTCTTCTTGGGTTGACCTAGGTTCAGATATGAAAATTTTTCCAATAAAACCCTCTAAAACTATCGACCCTCCTTGTAAACCAGAAGGAAACGTTGCGTGCAGTGCACACAACGGAGTCTCACCCGAGATAGCTCTATGGGTGACTACAATTCTTAAGTTCTTGTAGTCTAGGAATGAGTGGGGATATGGTGTTGTGTTTTATCTTCTTCATGCATTGATCTTGTTATTCATTCAAGTAATTTTAGGATTCATTCATATTTAGGCTCATGCATGCATTCTAATACCTCTAGTTAATCATCCATTCATAAGATAACTATTAACAAGAAGTAAGCATTCAATAAACATCACATATAACACAGGTTTTACCGTGGTTCACCCCCTCCTTCTTTACATCCACAAAGATTTGACCTCTCTGCTCTTTTATTTAGTTTGCTGCAAAATCGGGCGTTGCGTGCATTACATATTCACTCACACTATCTTGTCGAGGTTAAGGAACCTCTGCGAGGAGGGATAGATCACACTAGGCTCCCTAGCCTGTGATCTAACCTCAAAATCTACCTTAGTCGACTCTTCTACATCTCAAAATATTTCAACCACAATTATCAACAATATTTTTCTATTTACTTAACCAAACAGACATAACAAAACAAAACAAAACAAAACCCCCAACCTAGACCTCCTAGGTTCTTATTTATACTATTTTACAAGATTATAGTTGTTACAACCTTTGTCAAAAACCCTAACCCTAATATGGTTAGGCTTGTCTTCCTCCTCACATGTGGATTTTCCTCTTGCATGTTGCTTTTCCTTCCTTTTCCACATGTTTCTTTATTTCCAGTTGTTGCGTGTGCTCCCAAAATTAGGTATTTCCTTCCAAAAATAGGTCTTTCCTCAAAATAGGCCTACTCCCAACACCAAGTATGCTTGTAGCACTAAAATAGAGATAGTAATATCTAATTATGTGAGGAATATAATGCATCATTCAATGTCAGTTGAGGAAGCTGCAAAGAAGTTGCTCTAGTTATATCAAAAGTTCTCTGAGCAAATTGATTCCATCAACTATTTCAAATATTAGTGAGAGTTGCAACTAAGTGAGTAAATTTGTCACAATGATTGTTTGTTATTGTTGGTAATTTGGATGGTGTTATGAATTATGTTGACATGTTATGTGAAACTTTGCAAGTATTTCGACCATAGCATGTAATAACTTCTGAAATTCAAACCAAGAAACAAATTACTCTATTGGGTTGTACATAATTGCATTATACAATAGTTCCTTAGAGAGACAAATGTTAAATGTTAGTTCATTGTTTTTCCATGCTGGAAATTTATATAAAAATAAATAAAAAATTTATATATTAGTTCCGATGTTATACATATTGTAAGAACTGTCATTGATTTGATGTTGTCATTATGTCAAGTCCATATATCATATTCCCGTGGAATGGATAGATTATTGGGAAACACACAATACAAGTACATTCCTATTATTGGTTCATTATGTTAGTGAAAGAAAATAATTTTGTAGCATATCACATATGAAAGACATATTGAGAGAGTACACTTAACATCCTAGACATAAACATTCTTTATGACCCTACCAACCCTGATATTATGAACATCAAGTCACAATTTGGACATCCAAATACATTCTACACTATGTGCAATTTTGGATTAGAGACAACCTTTTTCAATTGCCCAAATGCAAAGAGGAGGGATTTGTACAAACATGTTCCAAAGGTGTATATATAAATCAAGGGAGTCTCCCCTTCTGCTCCACTTGTTTTTTCACTTATGGCTCATATGATGGGCCCAACACTATTACCATACTCTACTGAATTGCCAACATTATTACCACACCACAAATTGTCACCGACAATAGATTGTACATGACCGTAATAGTTTTGAAGGTGAGTGTAATGACACATTAGTTGGTGAAGGTGATAAAGATGAAAACCATAATATCATAAATGAATGTACTAGGAAATGTGCAAATGAGGAGTTCAACAAGGCTATTGATCATTTCATTATTATGAAATGCACAAAAAAATTGTTTAGATTTGAGAAAATGACGTGTGTAGAAACAATAAAGCATTTGGGGGATATTTAAATTTTCCAAATGTAGCATTTAAGGAATATGAAAAGGGATAATTCCATCACAAGATATTACCACAAGAGACTTGGATTACTTTTCTTGGAGAGCCTATGAGAGGCAATCTTGGTGAAATATTAATGGTGGACTTGTTGGTGTTGATGCTAGCATGTTGTGGAGCCTTTCGTTTGGGTAGATGGCTTGGAGGGATGTAATTATATTCCTTTATATTGATGGTTAGGGTTTGATATTAATGGTGGATTCCCTAGATAGAGTTTCGTGGCATTGGAGAGTCCCAGCTTATGATAAGATTAAAGAAATGTGTTTTACTAGCTTGTGATAAGTTATTGGTATGTACTTGTAACTTCATTCTTATGTATATATGAAGCTATCCAAACTTTGTGTATTTATAGATCTAGTTTTCATCTTATATTATCATGGTGAACGAGTAGTTTTTATGGTTGTTTGGTATGTTTAATTATCATGAATAGTTAGAATATATTATATTGAGTGGTTTGAAAACTATATAGAAGCTAAGAGAGAAAATTTGTCAGTGTAAAATTCTATTGTTTATAAAGTTATTCCTAGGTCTATTTTATGTTGAGGATTGTGCCGAAAGGGTTGAAAACATATTTCCCTTGAAGTGCAATAGTTGGGTGCTTATTTTCTTGGGCCACCTTGTGTATTTGGTTGGACATAAGTGAAATATAATGTTATAATTTATATTTCAGATTCAACCATAAGGCTTAATGGTCACAGGATGTAACACACCCAACCCCTTAATCCTCACTTAGGTTGGTGGGGTGTCAAAATTTCCTCTTGTTTACTTACATTATTTTCTCTAAATAAATTTCATGGATGGTTTCTTCTCATCGAGAGCTTTCCAACATCTGTAACTATTCTCAAAACCGATCTCTGGATCAAAATTCAGGGCCTCTTAAAGTTTCCAGGCCTTCATTGGCCAAGACTATCACACCCTCACGTGGGTCCACATCACTTGTGACCTCAAACATGACACTAATGTGGCATAACACATCACCATCGAGCATGAACGTGGATGCTGGCATGGAATTTGTCATGGCACCAACCACCTGGACCACTGGGCCCTCGACTTATCAGGCCCCCACCACTCTCAACCACCACTTAAGACTCCGCTAATATTTGATATCCTGGGAAATGGCCCACCAGAGTACTGGATATCGACCCACCAGGGTACCGAGATATCGACCCACTTGGGTACCGAGATATCGGCCCACAGGTAAACCAATACTCAAACCAACTTTAAGCGCCTGGTTCAATATTTGAGTTGTCTCCTGGGACACGTGGCACTGCCATAACCTGCCACTCGACCCAACACGTAGCAATCATGAGTCAACATGAAGATATTCCTCAAATCCTCAATTCATCTTGACACATGGCACGATCACCACTCGACATGTGGACCACCTATGATATGACATGTGGACTGACGTGACAACACACATCGTCACTTGGCATAGGATCCCTCCATTCGGGTACTTATAAATTTCCACTGTGCATTGGTATGGTTACATCATATGATGTCAGTGGCACATGTTCTCCTCCACATGTGAGATAACATGGAAAGGTTGGAACCTTTCCCCATAACTTTTCCCCACTAGGTATTGACATATCCTAAATTCCAAAGAAGTATAAACATGAAATCCTTCGGGGATCTGGTACTCTGATACCATGGATGTTAACCTCCTTCCTGATCTTGGTTACAAATTCGATGGTCGATATTGCTCAACATAAAGATCTGATGGCTTAGGTATAAATCACTAAACCAAAGGCCTCCACACCCCACTGGTCCCACTCTCTCCTTGTACAATCATACCGTGAAATGCCAGTTGCCGTACTAGCATCGTCATCATCCTAACCGCCAAGTTATCGCAAGACGTCACCATGATGCCACTCTCCCTCTCATTCGTGAACAAGGGTTGGAATCCCACATGGGAACTCTACCCATAGAGTATTGAGTATCGCTAAGGGGATGAGTCTTAGAATATTTAGGGGGTCCGATACATCAATATACCAGTGTTAACCCCCTCTTGATATTAATACGAGGATCTACAACTGAGATCTCTCGACTTGTAGATCTGACGACTAGAATTCAAGGGCACCAAACCAAAGGCTTAGGCCTGACAATGGACCCACACACACTCTACACCGCTTTGTTATTGACACTTGTCAATTTCTCATGGAATTATATCCACCATGCTAGTACGACACGTCACATCGACGTCATCTATGCACGTGTCCCCCATTTTTGCTATGCATTGACAAAAGGGTGGAACCCTGCGAGGGAACCTTTCCCACCGGGTATCATCCTATTGCGTATCGAGGATTTCCTATGTTTACATCACCGATTCCCTTGATATCTAATAGTCCAATACTCTGAGGGCTTTGCCTCTGGCTCTATATTAAAGGTGATGATTGGACGATTGTGATTACTTCTCCCCATTGATTCAATGATGGTTGTTCCTCTGTGGTTTTCATAGTAAATTCAAAGGTTCTAAAACAAGATTTAGGGACTTGATGATTCAATGACATTTCACTTAATATTTTCGTAGGGGTTTCAACTCGACCCACTCAACTTTCTCTCACCTGTAAGTTAAGAACAAATATGACTTTCGACCAAGGACCCTAACCCAAGGTTTCAAACCTACAAATTCTTCCATTTTAACAGACTGGGAAGACACAAGGATTATTGACCTTCTCTAGCCTCTCATATACAAACATACAATAAATTTCATTGAACCTTTAAGGGTAATTTTTCTTCATTCCATTCAATACATAAATTAACATTCATCACATGAGGTAATAGTCATTGAAAAATTGACACAAGTAAGTAAGTGAAGCATTCATTCATTTTTGAATCATTATAGATACATAACACAATTCATATTCATTACATTACATTCAAAATACGTTATAGGGGGGAAATACTTATTTATTCAATAGTGAAATGAACTACCCAACTTGACCTAGGGGGAAAGCCTTTCCTCCCAACCATAGGTTAAAATATACTTTCTCTTTCTATAGAAATACACCCCCGTTCCAAGGCATGATACCACCAGGGATATTCTCACAATCGACTCTACAGGTCCAAGAAAAAGTCAGGAAGGTTACTATCCTCCACTCCACTAGCAACATACGAAGTCTCCCTCTTCCCACTAAGCTTGATACCTCTGTGGGTTTATCAGGTGCCTATCCAATTTGATTTCCTCTACACAAGGAAGCCCCTTCTCTGTTATACAGTCCTTCGGTGACTACCCCTTATCAATGTCAGTTTCTTTCCATCCAGTACTAAGTCACAGTCCTCTTTGCTCCAGCCTAGGAAATCGTCCTTCTCTGTTTTAGGGTGACCATTCATAATCCCTCACAAACCCCTCCCCAATCCTTATTTTTTCTCAAGTTTGCATAATTATCCCTTTTGTCCATCCTCTCCACGTCTTCCAATTCGATCTCCTCTTCCTTGGGATCCTCGTTTTGTCTTCTGTTAGACGCAATCTCCCCTTACAAGGAAAATATCTCTATTTCTTACTTTTGGTTGACATTGTAGCTCTTCCTTTTACTTCTCCAAGTACCAAACTTGAAATCCCTTAGAACCGTTCCAACTGTTAAATTATGAGCTCGATTTCTTATGCAGATTAATTCTTTTATTTTCTTCAACACTTTAATTTCATCTTAATACACTTCAAGAATACCAAATCATAACCGAATATCAATAACTATGTAGATAAGTAAGCATGCACATCAACAACACATATACCCTGGGGAAACCTTGTATAGGGAGAAAACCCCAACAAACAATATTCCTTTATTGCATTAATAATGTAATATCACTTACACATATCCACCATGAATGTTCTGCTCTTAAAGAGCTTGCCAAGATGAATCTGACCTAAAAAAGACCTAAGATACCTTGCTGAAATACACCTTTCATATGTTGCCTCTATTGTTGATATACAAAACTGATATGTTTATTCTATTGTTGATATAAAACACTGATATGTTGCTTTGGTACGCTGCCTCTTTATCACTGATATGCTCCTCTATTACTTCTCCCTTAACCTGCATATCAAAACTGTGTTGAAGAGAGGGGTCAACCTCTACTTATATAGGTTGAAGAGGAGAGGCTCAAAATAGTAACTTGTTTGCATGCTTTAATCATAACTCAACTTCATACTTTAGTTCGAACTAGATTTGAGGCTGGTATACTCTAGTTCGAAAATAGAACTAAACTTGAGACTTCAGTTATAACTCAACATTACACTTTAGTTCTAAAATAGAACTAGACTTAAGACTTTAGTTACAACTCAACATTACACTTTAGTTCTAAAATAGAACTAGACTTAAGACGTCATTTACAACTCAACATTACACTT